>CM034360.1:44535621-44622382 GCA_019925275.1 Mytilus edulis | reverse complement strand
GAAATTTGGTATGATCGTAAATGAGACACCTCTAAGAGACCAATGACACAAACATTACCAAATATAGGTCAACATACTGCCTTAAACAATGAGCAAAGCCCATACAAAACAGGTTCAACCCATTAGATGGCTACACATAGAATACATCTAATAAAAACTTCAAACACTTCACAGAGTAGTTTTGGACAGATACTTATACATTAACAGAACGAAAGACACTAAGTAGAGTTCTGAGAGTACTCGCAGTTATTAACAGCTAGTCCAAGCAAATAACAACTAATTAAAATATCAAGACAAACGTTATTTTAGTTGCCTTTACATGAGTCCTTTATACTCCGTTGAAAGTTGTCTGATTGGCAATCATACTGCATTTTCTTATTTTATACTGTAGTCTTTGACATCAGTGTACAGATTTAACACTTACATCGCAGTTCCGAAAATATGATAGCTCACTGTTAGTTTGATTCTCGATAGGTTATTCGTCCAACTTTCTTTATACTAAATTACCAACTTGTGGTATCACTTTCATACATTGAACTATTTGATCGGCTTTATATTCATCTTTATCTGCACTCTCCCTGTCTGCAAACGTCATGTGATAATCTTTAAATAATTGTAATCGATTCATCAATAAATATCTTTCTTTATATTTTCAGTTCTCTTCCGGGAAAATAAACGCCTTGCAAATAAACTTACAAAGGATGAACTAAAGTCACTAAAGACCTACATCAGCGATCGTCTATTACACGACCACGAAGAACTCTTATTTAACTATAATACTCTCAAATCTTCTCACAACTCTAGTATACAAGAACTTAAACAGACTATAGAACAACTAGAAAAAGAACTTGCTTTCAAAAATGAAATAATTACAAACTACAAATCTAGTGATGAAAACTTAGCTATAGTCTACAAAAAACGAGGAGAGAAACTTGAGAAGAGACATTCTGTTTTGCTCGAAGATCATGAATCTAATAAAGGTACGGTAAAGTTGTTTGAACTAAGAGTTCAAAACTTACAAAAGGAACTTGAAGAATATCAACAAAAGGAAGAACAACAGGCGAAACTTATAGAAGAACAGGAGGAAGCCATAAAACGACTCCATGAATCACAAGACAACGTTATAAACAGTGACAAGCTAGCTAAAGACCTTCTAAAAGTTAAACTAGCTGTGGATGACAAAACCCGGGAATTTCAAAAGATTAAGCAACTTAATGCAGAGTTACTTGGTCAGATTGAGGCGTACAAATCAAAATGTACGGAACTGCAAACAAACATGGAGAAAATTAAAACTGATTTCAACAATCAAACAAAAGAGTTTAGATCAAAATGTGAACAAATTGCATCGCTTCAATACAATATAGATATGGAAAAACGCACAACTAGTGAGTTACAGAAGGAACTCCAATCTTTATTGGGACCACTGAATAATATTCAAGGGCAACAAGGTCAACAAGGAGACCAGAACAACAAAGACGCCTCTATGTACAAAGCTGAATCAATGCGATCTCAAATTCAGTATTTAGAAGGACGTGTTAAATTGGTAGAAGAAAGGCTGGCGCTTTATAGAATATCAGTTCGGGATTCTACAAAAGAAGTAGGCATTGTTTCAACCGACTGCAAAAGACTCGAACAGCTTATAGAACGACTCGTAGTCCATGAATCTACAACAATAGAAAAAACGCTAACAGAACTGAGGGAAAGTACGGAAACTCGTAGGTGTGTCTTAGAAGAGTCAATTGATGAAATACTTAAACAAGCACCAGGTGTTATATCACGTGACGCAAATGAAATTCGCGCTCAAATTACATCACTTAAAAAGCAAGCAGAACAAAGCAGATTGAATGACGTTATAACAAGATGTTCTAGACTATTTCCGAGAATAGAAGCCTGTGAAAAAGCCCAGTTTGCGATTAACGATAAGGTTATAAGCAAACAGTGGAAGGAAAGCACAACTCCACCAAAGTATACACCGAAGCCAAGACGAAGTATAGATCATACAAATACAACATTTTCTGGGTTGCCAAAGAAACCCCCACCGATGCCACTGCTACTTCGATCAAAAACTCACAATGGCAATTCTCCTGTTTGGAAAAGAAAGTATTCTACTTCTATGGATAGCATTTTACTATCTCCAACCTTGATTGATCTGTCTGTTAGTCCAAATCCGTCACCTCGTGCTGCAACGGAAACGAAGTCGAGGGTGTCATTCTTTCCGCCAGGTCGACCACTTTCGGCATTTTCAAATTCGTCTCTTGGAAAGACTAGCCAATAAAGTGGACTTGATTTACTTATGAACATATTAGACAATCTATGAAATTGATTTTGTCATTGCTATGTATATGTTTTATATATGTATATATATATGAATATAGGTATAATTAAATAGTAAAATGAAATTAAATTAAACTACCTTTAACTTTTAAGATTAATAAAATTGAGAATGGAAATGGGAAATATGTCATTGAGACAAAAACCCAACATAAGAGCAGACAACAGCCGAATGTCATCAATAGATCTTCAACGCAGCGAGAAAATTTTGCCCCCGGAGGTGGTCCTCAGCTGGTTCCTTAAGATTAAACTCATATATTTTAGGTAACCAAGGAAGTTTTATATACAGGAAATTTACATTATACAAATTATAAAGACTGAATATTATAATAAAGCATTGACTCATTGGTTTTCCAGGTAAAGATTTTCATAAGAACACTAAGCAAAACAAGACACTAAAAAATATAGCGACACGAGTTATGCGATAAATATTCGTTCAGATGACCGAAAAAAAGGCAACGTTGCATTTAATTTGTTGTTGTTCATTTCCAGTATTTCTTTTGATCTACCAGCTCTTCGGCGGATTTCTACGTCTTTAAGAAACGGCATGGCCGCTTTTTCAGCAGGTACTTTTTTGAATTTCGCGCAACCGGATTTATGACGTCAGTGTATATTCCGCGAAATTATGACTTCAATAAAGCGACGTCGCGAAACGATAACGTTCTTATTAGAAACATCGCGAAATTACAACGTTCTTGTTACCAACGTCGCGAAAACAACACGAAAAGTTTTGAAAACGTTATTATCTGCCCCTGCTACTGTATCGTATTCCCTTAAGTAATAATTATGTTTCCACTTACAGTTTATGGGTATACAGCAAATGCGATAATCAATATCATCTTTACATTTACTTTACTCAGCGAATGCTAGTATATAAAAATAAGGAGATGCGGTAAGATTGTTAATGAGACAACTACCCACCAAAATACAATGAAGTGGATTTACGAAATCATAGGTAACCGTACGGCCTTTAACAATGAGAAAAATCTTACCATTTATATTGCTATAAAATGCCCCGACACGACAAATATGAAACTTTTCAATAGTTGATTTGTGTATCTAAGTTAACATAGAGAAGGACTCAATCATTTGTATACAATTCCATTATGAATGAGATTAAATGGACAAAACCAAAGAAACAAAGGTCATCATTTCATATTCCAGTAATATGTCAAGCTTTAAATAAATACAAGGGGCACACTTGTGAGTATATCGCCTACCTGCTAAACAAATCGACAGTTTTCAAAATATATGCATGATACTCTTAGTTACTCTTTGTCTTGATGGTCATTTTTGCAAATTAACACGTTCAACCCAGCGTTTTTTGTGGATCCCAGCCGAAACTGAAAAGCACAATTAAATATAGTTTTGAAGGGTCGATAATTTATAACGGGGTAGATAGATCTTTATCTTTTGCAGTTAACAATTTTTACCTAGCTCCTATAGTTTTCAAGATAACAGTCAAAATGAGGATTAATAGATCTGGTCTTGCTGATAATGTTTAGCATTTCAAACTTTTAATCTAGTCACTATAATTTTCCCTATAACAGTTAAAATTGAAAAAAACATAACTTTTAGGGCAATATAATTTCTAATCGAGCTGCCGAATTTTTCACGATAACAGCCAATACCTGCTTAAAGTGGAAGATGGGAGGCGTAGAAATTCAAGAGCCAATCACTCAAAAACATGTTTTTAAGTTTTTTACAATTTTCAGAGAGGATAGAATTTTGACGGGCACATAAAAAGAATGTGGCGGGATTAAACATGTGTGTTTGAAGGCGCCATAATTGTTTTGATTGTACTTGGGTTTTTTTCTATACAGAATCAAATATTCTGTCCACAAAAAGGTTCCTTTAAAGCTAGGTTCACATTGCCGATCATATCAACTCGATGATCCCGATTGTCCAAATTTCCACGATCAAGCAAGACCAAATTCTTGATCGAGCCTGTTTACAACTTCTACTAGAATGCTTTACGACGGCTTTACGACTTAACTCAACCATTCACGACTCCAACCCGACCACTAACGGAAAACATATTCGAAAATTCCGACCAACTCACGATCTCTACACAATTTTTACTCGACTTGCTAGATCAAATTGACTATACTCGATCTTAGCCTGATCTCGGCCAGACCAGATTGACTTGATCGTAAAGGGGTCGTAGGGATAGTCGGGCATTGGTCAGGTATGTACAATTTTAGCATAAAAACGTCTGATTTTTTTTATATCACCCGCTGCAGCGGAGAAGGCATTAATTGTTACCCTTGCCCGTCATTGAGTACGTATACGTACGTCCCAACAATTAGTTTCCGTTTTCTAATTCTATTTTGCCTCAAAGAAATTTTATAAAACGTATACACAATGCTCAATACCATAAAACACATATCAAGTGCGAATTTGGGTGGCGTCACTTTTACCGTTCTTGGATATTGACTCTTTATAACGTTATATATATATATGCTAGCTGGGGCATTATATGTGTTCCAAGGACACATTCCTGTTCATTTGGTTAGATTCAGTAGTTCACAGAAGGTCTGAGTAAAATTATACATTTAAAATATTTACATTGAAAAAAAGCAGTTGGAATATTTGGCAAGGTGGTTATAATTAGAGCTCAAATAAGACGGGTTAAAAGCTGTGATGGATCTTGAAGAGACCGTAGAAGACGAACAAAAAGGGTAGACAGCAAACTTAAGGGTACATAGAAATCAAGGTGATGCAGTGGCTGATACGGCGAACACTGTGTAGGCATTATAAATTGCAATCACAAAAATACTGAACTCCGAGGAAAATTCAAAACGGAAAGTACCCAATCAATGACAAAATCAAAAGTATGAGAGACTTGCAGGAGCTGAACAAAGAGGATCCCAATGGTTATAAAAACTTCCTGAAAGTAAAGTAGGACGCTGATTTGTTATGGGAGTTTTACTGCTCTTTTCTTCAAAATGAGATCTGTCACTGATGATAGATAGCAATATACATAAATTTTACCATCCCCTGTTCCTTGCTTCCTTACAAAATTAAGCATACATGTACTGTTTGTGTCATATATATGCATATGTATGTAATCAGTATTTTCTTTGATACTCGATGATGAATGATTCAAGATATGTGTTGTTTCGGTATATCCATGGCAATAACCTGCTTTATTTTACTATTAATATTGCAAAAAAAAGGGTAGAGATGTCACATATTTTCCCAAAATTTGTCCAAAAATAGAATTTTAATCCCCTGGAGGATACCTTTTCTGAATCTGTTTACATATATCTATCACGAACAGCGTATGATAAAAAGTGTTTGAAAAAATTTCGACCGTACGGTGACATATAGCTGTTAATTTCTTTGTCATTTGGTGTCCTGTGGAGAGTTGTCTCATTGGCAATTATAACAAATCTTCTTATTTTTATGCTACAAAAATTTCTGGACATACGGACAGTCAAACAAAAATATCCCATTAAACAGGTAAAATATAATATTTATATTAGATAAGTCATCAGCTGTCTAACGATGAATTTTAATGCACAATGATTACTAAAATATTTGAAAAATCTGCTGGAGCAAAATACAGGATCTACTTTTCTTCCGGAACACCTGAGAACACCCAGGTTTTATTGGGTTTCGTGTTGCTAAGTTTTTAGTTTTCTATGTTGTGTTATGTAGACTGCTGTTTGTCTTCTCATCGGTTTTAGTTTTTCGCTATGGCTGTGTCGGTTTGTTTTCCATCCTTTGAGTTTGATTGTTCCTTTGGAATCTTTAGTCGTTCTTTTAAAATTTTACACATCCAAAAGTACAGACGCAAATATACACGGCGGAATTTGTGTACAGTTAGAAATGAATAGTTACAATATATTTTTGCAGAAGCAAAGTTATGAGAGTTAATCAGAGCTGCACACATAATTTAGAGAATCGTGTAATAGTCATGTATACTCGTGTATGGCCGAGTAGAGATCGAAGATTGGTCGAATATGGTCGCGTAGAGATTGGATATTGTTCGAGTTGGTTTGGGATGAAAAACATATAAAAATCGCAGTGATCATGAAGCGATCGGGTATTGGTCGAGTTAATCTAGCCTACATATCGAACAGGTTGGCGTTGATCGGGAAATGATCGGATATTAGTCGAGAAAAGATCGAAATGATCGAGTTCTGATCGGTAAACGATTTGTATTCCGACCAAACTCGATCTCTACACGATCCTTTCCCGATCAAATTCGATAGCTACTCGACGATTTCCCGATCTCTTCTCGAGTGACTAGCTTCTCCATTCTTACTCGAAAGTTTTTGACATGTCAAAAACTTACGGGTAAAATGACAGGTCGATGACAACCAAGGTAGACCACGCCGAACATTCTTGTCGATTGAGTCAGACAATGGCCAGTCTCCCGATCGCTTAATTTGTCTTGATCGAGATTGATCGGGTTGGTCTGATCGGCAGTGTGAACCTAGTTTTAGTTATCGAGATTGATCGAGTTGGTCTGATCGGCAGTGTGAACCTAGCTTAAGTTAAGCTATCTCGATCAAGACAAATTAAGGCAAATCGGGAGACTGGTCTGTCTCAATCGACAAGAATGTTCGAGATGGTCTACCTTGGTCGTCATCGATCTGACTTTCTACCCGAGAGTTTTTGACATGTCAAAAACATTCGAGTAATGATCGAGAAGCCAGTCACTCGAGAAGAGATCGAGAATTCGTCGAGTAGCGATCGAATTGATCGGGAAAGGATCACGAAAAGATCGAGTTTGGTCGGAATACAAATAGTTTACCGATCAGTACTCGATCATTTCGATTAATATCCAATCGTTTCCAGATCAACGACAACCTGCACGATGTGTGGTCAAGATTAACTCGACCAATGCCTGATCGCTTCATGATCACTGCGACTTCTATATTTTTTCCATCCCAGACCAACTCGACCAAAACCTAATCTGTACGCGACAACATTCGATCACTCTTCGATCTCTACTCGGCCATACACGAGTACACATGACTGTTACACGATTCTCTAAAAATGTGTGCAGCTTTGATTTAGTATACTCTTATAACTTTGCATCTGCAAACATATGTAGGCCTCTAAAGTGCGATGGTACTCTAAAGTGCGATGGTCACGCTAAAGTGCGATGGTCTACGCTAAAGTACGACGGTGTCTCACGCTAAAGTACGATGTTTGTTTGTTCGCTAAAGTACGATGGCATAGTACGCTAAAGCGCGATGGAACAAAAGAGAAAGGTTCAAGGGCACTAATGTCAAAAACAAGTCTTTTTGCAAAATCTAGTTTGCAATGATTTAACATATAATGCGATAGGCTTTTACTTTACCGGTAGTCTTATGTGACTGTTTCTAAATTTAGAAGACTGACCTAGTAATCATTGCTAAAAAGGTTATTTAGGTGTCACAAAATACTATATTTCATTTAAATGATTTTTTAACAATTCGGGCGTATTAGATTGATTGTGGGTTGCTTAACGTCCAGTGACAAATATTTAATGCATGTTCAGGACGAGGGGCGTATTAAATAATTGGTGTAGCTTGCCGTTTACGCAGTCTATTAATGTGAACATCCCCTTGTCAGTTGCAAATACAAAATTCGGTCATTGTCGGAATAAATTAAATTTATTTGTACAAGCTTTGATTTAAATACGAGAGAAGGGGCCGGTTGTTGTTCGGGCTTTCCACTTTTTCGTAGCGAGTGTTATGTTTTAATACAATGTACACATTGAAGTTTTAATGGACGTTATGATTTACGCTTGAAAACGTGTTCCTTTATTTTACCGACGTTTATACTCTGCAATAAAATCGACAATATTTTAACGCAAACCAAACGAAAACATTAATATGCATCTGTTCGCTTCCATTATTTATTTCATCTTCCGGCATGTTCATTTTTGGTTTGTATAAACGACTGTTAACGTCATAATCCAACTACGTTTCGTACGTCTATATTTTCCCGGACCATCGTACTTTAGCATAGACCATCGCACTTTAGCGTGACCATCGTACTTTAGCGTCCCCATCGCACTTTAGAGTCCTACACATATATTGTCTCTATTTATTTTTAACTGTACACAAATTCCTTCATGTACAGTACGCGTCTGTACTTTTGCAAGAAGTGTAATATTTAAAAAGAGAGAACACAGATACCAAAGGAACAATCAAACTCAAAGGTCAAACCGACACAGCCATAGCGAAAAACGAAAGCCGACGAGAAGACAAACAGAAGTCTACATAACACAACATAAAGAACTTAACACTTAGCAACACGAAACCCAATAAAACCTGGAATGATCTCAGGTATTTCGGAAGGGAAGTAGATTCTGCATTTTGGCCCCAGAGGATTTTTCAAATATAAAAGTAATCGTGCATTAAAATTCATTATTAGACAGCTGACGACTAATTTAGACTTCAAACTTAATTTTTAAGAACATTAATATTATATTTTTTAGCTGTTTAATGGGCTATGTTTGTTAGACAGTCCTTATTTTCCGTATGTCCATAAATTTTTGTAGTATAAAAATAAGAAGATGTGGTATAATTGCCAATGAGACAACTCTCCACAGGACACAACATGACACAGAAATTAACAACTATAAGTCACCGTACGGTCGAATGTTTACGCTTTTTGATACAATTGTATATAACATCAGTACTTAACCAGTGAAAAATCATTCTGAAGAAAAGTGCAATAAAACTCCTAGAACAAATCAGCGTCCTACTTTACGTTCAGGAAGTTTTTATAACCATTGGGGTCCTCTTTGTTCAGCTCCTGCAAGTCTCTCATACTTTTGATTTTGCCTTTACAATAGGGACTTTTCGTTTCAAATTTTCCTCAGAGTTCAGTATTTTTGTGATTACTATTTATACTGACCACACAGTGGTCGACTTGACAGCCACTGCATCATCTAGATTTTTTGGCACCCTTTGTGGTCTACCCCTTTTTGTTTGTTTTCTATGCTGTCTTCAAGCTCCGTCACAGCTATTTACCTGTCTATCTGAGCTCTAACCACCTTGCTTTATTTCCATGTAGATATTTTAAATGTATAATTTTACTCAGACCCGCCGTGAACTAATGAATTTAACCAAATAAACGGGGAACCTGTCCAGTGGACACATATAATTACTCAAGAACGGTAAAGTGACACCACTAAAGTTTGCATTTGATCTGTGTTTTATGCTATTGCGTTTCATTAACTTTGGTTGAGGCAAAATAAGATAAGAGAACGGAAACTAATTGTTAGGACGTACGTATGCGTACTTACAAACGGACAAGGATAACACTTAATGCCTCCTCCGCTGCAGCGGGTGATATAAGAAAAATCAGATGTTTTTATACTGAAATTGTACATACCCGACAAATGCCCGACATCCCTACGACCCCTATACGATCAAGTCGATCTGGTCTGGCCGAGATCAGGCTAAGATCGAGTATAGTTGATTTGGTCTACCTAGTCGAGTAAAGATCGTGTAGAGATCGGAATTATCGAATATGTATTCAATTAGTGGTCGGGTTTGAGGTCGTAAAGGAGTCATTAAGGAGTCGTGAATGGTCGGGTTAAGGTCGTGTACAGTCGGGTAGAAGTCATAAACGCTTGGTCGTGGAAATTCGGACAATCGGGATCATCGAGTAGATCTGATCGGCAGTGTGAACCTAGCTTAACGGTGCTGGTATTTTATCGGGGTTTTTTTTTTTTAATCATAAATGTGTTTTTAGTCTACTAATCGAAATTAAAGAATAAAGTTTTAGTCTTTAATATTTCATTTTTAAGTATCATACAAGAAGGGATAAAAAGATAGTGTTATTTGGGATGTTTGTACTGGTGGTAGATCTTTGATACCTTCCATTTAAATATATTTAAATATTTTCGTGAAATCGGACCATTTCGAAATTAACGAATTTAGCCCTTGCCTATTGTTGAGGACTGTATGCTTGCTTTTCGGTAATTTTGGTTGTTTTTTGTATCGTTTATTATTGTCTAATGGGTACAATTATTTTTTTATGGTTTCTGTATCGTTTACATATATATATCGTCCACAAATATGTGCCACTGGACGTTAAAAAAAGCAAAAACCAATCATCAATAAATTGCTGCATAATTCTAATCATCTTTTCTTCTTTATATTCATGATTATCATTTTTCTTTTAATGCCGTTATATACGGTGTTCTTATTCGCTGTTTATAAACATAATGCCAATTATATTACATGTCTTTGGTTGTATTGATACACAGTTATCTAAAGTATTTTGTTTCATTTAGCATTAATGTGAAGTTGGTACTTTGTTTCATTTAGCATTAACGTAAAATTGACACTCCAAAATTGACGAAAGATTTTAAATATTCCAAGTCATATTTCACACGTAATTTACCAGACAGATTTGCATCAAACTTTTCATATGATAACAAATGTTTAATTATCAAAATGTGTTTTAATACTCATAATATGCTTATTTTTACTGCACAATTAAGATGTATCGATTGATAAAATTTTGATTTGTCATTTTATCTTTAATGTTATTTTATTATAGCTAATGGCTTTCATAGAAGTGTGGTAATTGATATTCGATAAGCAAACTGTAGTGTCGAATAAAACGGAACTACATTACGCAATTAAACGTAAACTATGCAATAATTCCCAAAAGTAAAGTTATATTCTCCAACAGGATGGAGATGAACAAATAATCAAGCAGTAATACGACTATATAAACAACCACACTAATGACTTCGTCAGTACAATGTTAAAGAAATAATCCAAGACTATTTTGGACGATAGCAAAGAATATTAAGGATGTACTTAGGTGACGTTTAGGAATTTGTGTCAAATATTCGGACTACTTTGGGTTTTCCCCCTACTATACAGGGATTTGAGAATAAAATAATACCAATGCAAATATAGGGTAACAGTCCCGGCATTTTTTTTTTAAATCTCGAAAATTTCAATATGTATAGCTTATTGTGTTCCTTAAGGTAGCACACTACAAAGATTTGTTCACTACCAACCAGACAACTTTAAACTGATGTAATTCATTTAATCCATCTTTATATTTTATAAATGAGGTACCAAAAGAAAGAAGAAAGATTATTCTTTCAAATTGTGATAATTTCATCATATGACATAATTATTACATAATCAATTATTATGTAATTAGTTGCTATATTGTGATGTCCACACTTGAATGAATTTAGCTTCTTTGTTCTTCATAGCATCCCGAAATATTTTATAGATTCTTGTACAACACAGCTTGACCACCTAAACTGTGTCTCAGATTTCCAAAAACATCAATAGAACAAATGTTATACCACATTAAATTTAGTGATCTCTTTTGAATTGATGTTGCAAACTTCATTGAAGATTTATGAGAGAATGAAATACAATAGGAAAAATCTGAGACTCAGTTTTGGAAGTCAAACTGTGTTGTGCAAGAATCTATAAAATATTTTGTGATGCTATGAATAACAAAGAAGCTAAATTCATTCAAGTATGGACATCACAATATAGCAACTAATTACATAACAATTAATTATGTAATAATTATGTCATCATGAAATTATCACAATTTGAAAGATAAATCATTCTTTCTTTTGGTACCTCATTTATAAAATTTAAAGAAGGATGAGTGGCATAACATCAGTTTTAAGATGTCTGATTGGGGATGAAAAATCTTTGTATTGTGCTACCTTAACTAATGCTCTTCTGACCAATAGTATCAATTCCAATTTCTTGATTTTTTTTAATTTCACCTTTGTATATCCTAAAATATCAATTTATTGTTCAAGATATCGTTTATCTTAGACTGTAACTTGGTCAGTTGTGTCGTTGGATTTATTTCTGTCTCATTCATGCAAACCTCACATTCCTTTTCAAAAATGACACGAACAAGACATCGGAATTTCCTTTTATAAAGAAAATATATCATCGTTCTTTCTATTGTTTGATAGGTTTTATTCTGTTTCCCCACACGTCAAAAGTTAAACATGTTAAAATGGAAAACAATTGCTTCCAAAACTCGCATTAAACCGACGTGCACAATATTCAATACGCACTTGAATTTCAAAGAATCTCCCAAACATCTAATCATATATAAAAATATATATAAAGTACGGTTTTTACTTTTGCAAATTTAATTCTGGTGGCGAAATTTTTCAAAGTGTCAACATTGGCTCCCAGTTTCTTACCGTTTTCTATCCGTTGTTTTTTTTTCTGTTGCTTTATTGTTTAATATGCATACGGTTTCATATGATGTGAAAACTTTATATTTTTTACATTTCTACAAATCCTATTGATTTTTGCAAAGAATTGTCTTCGTTTCTATGGAAATATTTGATTTACCTGTATTATCACAATAATTAAGAAGAAATAACGGATGTCTTTCGAGTTTTTCAGTTATTAAAGGAAATACACGTTTATAAAACATACGTCTAATGAAGAAAAGTACTATAAACAACATAATAAAGCCATTTAAGAGGAAAGCTTTTAATGCATTGTGGGTTCTTTTATTCTACCAAATCGAAAGTCAGGCAGTTATCATTTATGACTCGAATGAGTAAAACATTTCTTGAATTCAGAAGCTTTACTCAAGGTTACATAAATGTTCACTTGAAAACATTGTTGATTTGTCCCAAAATCAGAAAAGATGTTAGGCAATAATAAACAGCTCATTTACTATGTCTATTATCTAATTAAGGGTCATGTGACATATGGCGGGTAGTTGAGTTTTTCACGGAGAACAAAAATGTGAAAAAAATGTGAAATTATGCAACCAAAAGGTATCAAACGAACTAATACGAGTTATACGAGTGAAAGAAGTATACAAAATGAGTCTGGAAACCAAGAAACAAAGAAACCATCAAGAAAGAAAAGTAAACAGAAGAATAAATCCGATTCTCAAAGTAACAACAAAGGTGAAAAAGGTGAACATACAGGTGACAATATAAGTATAAGTGTAAACAAACAATTCAAAACACCTATCGGTGAACAGTCACGTTACGGTGGAGTAAACGCAAATGTAAATATGAGCCAGCCAAATTTTTCACATGATGTAAGCCATTTTTACACACAAAGTCCGGGTCTTAATCCTATGTTCCCGACACAAAACCAACAGTTATGCTCAAGCCGAATCCCGGATCGATGAACTTTTTCAGAGAATGGATCAAATGGATACAAAACTAAATAAACTTGAACATATTGACTCTTTTGTTTCTTCATTAAACGCAAAAGTTGTAAGATTAGAGCAAGGTGTAAAATCGTTAGACGATCGCTTGGACCAAATAGAGATGAGTACCCAGTTGATGAGCAACGCCCACGATACCCAAAACAAGAATTTTTACGATTTAAAAACAGAGTTAGATAAAGTATCAAAACAGTTAAAAAGTAATAAATCTAATGCACCCAAAGTTGATCAAAAAATTATTCATCTATCATTGATATGATAAAGGATAACGATAGACTACAAAACGAGTTGATTGAAGTTCAATTGAAATCAATGTGTAACAATCTTATTTTCTATAACATTCTTGAAACTACAGATGAAGACTGTCCTGAAACAATCAACGCGTTTTGCCATAAAAAACTTAAAATCGAGAATTCTGTTGGATTACATATTACAGAGGCATACCGTTTGGGCAAAAAGGGTGAACAGATTAGACCTATTCTTGCAAAATTTGCTTCATTTGATAGTCGAGATCTAGTGAAAAAAAAGTGCTAAAAATTTGAAAGATTCGAATAACAGAATTTCGGAGCAGTTGCCAGTAGAGATACAAACACGTAGGAAAGCAAAACTACCGACACTGAAGCGACTACGCGATGAAAATATCAAAGCCTATTTTGTGAGGGATAAAATTTACGTTGGAGGAAAAGAATACGTTCCATAGGATTCGTTCAGAGAACAATTTGAAAACTTGAAATGTTTGTGTTGGAATGTTCATGGACTCAACTCGATCTATAATGACAACGATTTTTTGAATTTAGTAAATAGCTATGATGTTCTTTTTATTTGTGAAACTTGGTTAAATGATAATAATTTAATTTTGGAAGTAACGTGTCTTCTGATTGGCTGACGTTATTTTGTTATGAGCCCATATACATAATTTAGTCATGTGACCGTGACGTCGTCAACGTTTTTTCATGGTTTTCTGCGGTTTAAAATGGAATTTAGAATTAAATTTTAAAGAAATGACTGTAATATTTTTTCTGTCTATTCGAAATAACATAAAAAAATGTGGTGCACACTGTTAAATAACCCGCTACGCGCGTTATTCAGTGTGCACCAATTTTTTTTATGTCATTTCTTCATAGACAGAAAAAATATTACAGTCATTTCTCAAATAACATAGTAGAAATAGATGGTTTTGTAAATATATCTTGCATTAATCGTAGCACTAATATAGGTACAAGAAATGAAGGTGGAATTGCTATTTATTGTGAACATTTTTTATGTAGTGGTATCTCGATAGAAAGAAAATTACACTGTGGTATTGTCCTTATCAAATTGAATAAACAATTTTTTACCATTGCTAATGATATATATAATATGCTTTTCCTACATTCCACATGAAAAATCAAAGTATTATCAGATCTGTGACAGCGATTTTCATGATATTATTGAAAACATTGTTTTTGAATATAAAGAGAGGGGATCAGTATTTGTATGTGGGGATCTGAATAGTCGAGTAGGTGAAATTAATGATGTTTTGTGTGATAATAATTTAGATAAATATGTCGAGAGCGTTGAGCACGTAGAAAACCCCTATAACATTCAAAGTAGACGTTCATTGGAAAAATGTGTGAACTCTTTAAATTTGGTCGTTAGCTTATTCAACTTTGCTATACTACTGGACTTACTGTCGCCAATGGTAGACTTGGTGACGATTCAGATGGAAAGTTTACTTTTTGTACAAGTAGAGGACGAAGCGTGAACGATTACTTACTGGTATCACCGATCGACTATAAACTTATTAGTTACTTTAACGTGTTGCAATTTAATGAATTCTCTGATCATTCGCCATTATTTTTTCAACTTAATTTTTCAAACAATCGTCCACAGAACAAAAATCACAAGGTACACAAGTATATCAAATGGGATTCAAATAAGAAAAGTGATTACATGGAAGTCTTATTGGTAGCCCGATCTTTGTGATGAAGTATTGAACTTAATAAATAATGAACATTTTGAAAATATAGGCATAGATATTCTAGACACTGAAATTACTGAAGATGAAACTGTGAAGTCGATTAAAAAACTAAAATTGAACAAAAGCGCGGGAGATGACCAAATTATTAGCGAAATGATTGCTGCAAGTCCAATATTTTTTGCTCCAATTCCAAATAAACATTTCAACTATACTTTTGAAAGTGGAACTTTTCCTGATGCTTGGGCAGATGGTATTGTTATTGCTATTCCTAAGAGTAGAGATTTGACCGTTCCAAATAACTATCGACCCATTGTTTTAGTGAGCGTCTTGTCAAAACTGTTCACGTCTATCCTAACTACTCGATTACTAGAATGGTCCGAAGACGAAGATAAACTAATCGACAATCAAATTGGTTTTATAGGTTAGAGGTTCTGGTTCAATTAGTTTTCCCATAGTAATGGACATTTGAACTTAAAGAAAATTGACCCTATCAAGTATGCATCTCGTGATCGCAACTCCTCTGACATGGCGTTCTGGATACACAAATCTAGTCGGTTGTTAGAACTTCGTGATGTGTATGTAGGTTGAATATTCTGGACAAATGAGTTTTTTCTATAGGGTTTTCCCAAAGGTATAACCATTAAACTTAGATTTTGTTTCACATCCCTATGCATCTTGTCATTGTCATTCATCGGGTATGGTATGCTAGATACGTAAGAGCATGTGACGATGTTGGACTGGTTAGAGATTAACTGAAATGGATGTATGTTTACAGTTCTAGATTTTTCCGTGTTGTTGGGAAAAGAGGCATTTTTTAACGATATGATACGTTAAAAGAGGGGAGAAGGAGTCGAGGGGAGTCAAGCGGAAGTCGAAGAGGATGGCAACTGGAGTCAATACTGGGGGGAGCGGGAGTCAGGGGAGGGAATCGGGAATATAATACCCCCTGTCCACCCCCTCTAATCAGGTCTGCACAAATATTTTAATTCCAAAGACGCATAAGAAACAAAACATATGTCTATTCAACATAGCAATATGACAAAAAAGAAACTAAAAATAATAGCCAAATTATCAAAGTCAACTTTGTCTCATGCAGTTGAAATCAAATTTAGTTTATAATTTATAAATTCATAGTTACAATTCAAGAAGTTTAACCGTTTGTGTTCTTTACTTTCTATTTTTTTATTTAAATGTACCCTTTATAATAAGGAAAGAAAAACTTTTCTGGCTGAACTCTTTGCAAAATACCCATATTTATCCCAAATATCCGATAGCAATCTGCTTATTTGGTTTATGTCAAACGATAGCCTTCATTTTAACTCTTAATTATGTGAATGGCTATCCTCATTTTACACATTTAGAAACTAAATATTTGCTTAACTGAAACTTATAAAACTTATTTATAGTCTTCATCAGTTCATTGTAACATTATATACTTGAATTGTTCTTTTCTGGGCAGTAAGAGTTATCCTTCGTTCCATATATATACAATGTAGCCAACTGACTCTCCTCACAAAAAAATACATTTGTAATGGTATTTTTATCTGTATTTTATTTTTTTCATTTACATGTTGTACTGTAAAATCAATCATCCTTATTCAGAACGCTAGTTGTATGTGTGAGTGTATGCGAGTGGGAGAGAAAGGCTTTTTATTTTTACTTTATGTGATAACATGCTTGTTATGAGCCCTATGATTAGGAAATAAAATATCTTTATCTTATCTTTATTTATCTTATTTATAGCAGTCACGTGGTCTTGTTTATACAGACGACCCAAAGACCCATATTTCACAGTAAACATCGCAATAAAGGTAATTATATAAATCGGATGATGTAACACTAAACTACCACTTCATTAGTGTGCGACATTATTCCCTTATATCAAGTGGACATTTAGATGGATATTTTTACACAAGATATGCATCACTTGTTAAAACTTGTTGTCAAACATAGTGAGGACCATTTAACTTCCTATTAAGTTCAAACAATGATACATGAATGATTTCGTTCTACTTTGCTACCTGTTGTCTGACTCGGCGTGTCAGTTGATTGCAAAGTATGGTTAGTTGATATGTTATTAATGTTATTTTTTGGTAAAAATGCTGAACATGCTGTACTAACACTACAAAATTTACCCTGAGTGCACACTGAGACACATCTGTGCATCTGGAAACACAATTTTGGCATGACAGCATTAATTTGCATGTCATATTTCTTACTTGACTATAAACATTCGTCAATCAACAAAATTTATAAATTATAAAGATAAAATATTGACAGAGTATCTGTAATATCTAAAATTATTTTCTTTCATTTAAACGTTCTTGTTCATACCCATAGACTTTCATTAAGCAATTCCATTTAATCAAATTCCAGACATTAAACTACTTTTCTTACAATATGAATACAGAATATAATGACAAAAGAACAAATGCAGTAACAAAATTATGAAAAGGGAATATTCCATGAAACCATGAATGTTCCACTGCACCATCTAACCGAAATCAAAAGCAAAAGACGAATTAAGTCAAAAATAAAATTACAAGACAATAAAGTGAACAACACTGGTCATACTGAAATAACAATTCGAAGTGCTATAACACATTTGACATTACAATGATAATAACAAAAATTCATAGTTCTTTGAAATATTACGAGTGGAACCCAACTGGAAGAGCACCAAGCGTCAGTTATAGACATTCATGTCTCTTATTGAAATCATCTATACAATAGCTGTATCCATACACGGTAAGGATTCGACGGATCAGTACATCTGAATTGTCTCTCCCATTTGCAACTGCTTTTTTTAATGATTGATCTATTGTTGTACTCTCATATACATTATTTACAGCACTCGGTCAATACCTCTGCTTGTGTACTATCAGTCCTCGTGGGTATCACCAGCTTAGTAGTCAGTATTCGATACTTACATGGTTTAGAAAAATCCTTTCTTAAATTGTCCTTTTATAAATTGTTGAAATTATAAAGTAACTAAGCTTTTAACTTCCTCGGGCAAATTTCGCCTTAAGGATTGTCTATTTTTTTGCTTAATTTTGGTCAATGACATAAAGTTCTTCAACTGTTTTGGGTTTATGGAATCCTTGAAATATTTAGCTTTGAGTGTTCATGATGAAGTGAAATTTAGAAAAGCGCTTCGAACGCATTCAACATGTTCAATTTATATAACGTGTTGTTTTACTTATATTCATATTGAACGCTCACAAATATGTTTAACCGCGCCATATTTTGCATGTTCCGTTCTCTTAGTTGGAGTTTGTAATCTATTGGTTGATAGAATTAATGTTTAGCAAAACGAAGACCTTTGGTTTGGCTAATTCTTAAAGGACCAACGATGACAAGCAGTTGTTAATATCCTTGTTCTTTCTTGTTTGAATTGTTTCACATTGCTGATTTCGGGGCCTTTTTATAGCTGACTATACGGTTTTGCCTTTGTTCGTTGTTAAAGCCGTAGGGTGCCTTATAGCTGTTAAAATGGTTAATTTATGTGTCAACTTGTCTATTAAGTAGAGTTGTTTCATTGGCAATCATATCACATCATTTTTGTTTGTATATACCTATTTTGTTAGTTTAAACATAGTGGCAGTCATTCCATGCGAAAACTACCTTATCCTGACTTGTGCTGAAAAACTCATCATACCTTTAATTGCACATTACCGTGCGAGGGCTTTTTAGCCAGTCAAGGTAGTAAATAACCCCTATCATCATCACTAGCGCGCACTAGTTCAAGTAAGTTCGATAATACAAAACAGATCTTTCTGATCTGAGCGGCTAGGCAAACATGGCCTTCTATTCTAATTTATATATTTGAGAAAGAATCTCCTGTGATCCTAAGCCCTTAAACTTTCATTTGATACCAACATAACCGAACTATTTTATCCATTGACAAATTTAAAGCTATGCTTATGAAATATTTAATTTTTAAACTATTCCACTACTCCATTTCATGTTCGTTCTGACTGGGCCCCAACTGGTGTTTTTGTACACAAACCAAAAAAAAATAATACATAATTTAATGAATGTCAACAGTACATAACAACAAATGATCATATTTTACTTATTTCCAGATATGTCTTCAAACTCTTTCTGTGCCCCATGTGCAAGGATTGACGATAGTTCACCATCTGTAAAGTTTTGCATGGATTGTGAAGAACCCCTTTGTAATGACTGTGTAAGGGCACACAAAACTATAAAGACATTGATGTCACATCACCTGATTGACTTATTGGCATCATTAGCAATGCCTGTTAAAGTAATGTCTTCACAGAAGCATTGTTCATCCCATTCTGACTTTATTTTGGACTTCTATTGTACATACCACGACTCTGTCTGCTGTCAAAGCTGCATATCTATAGAACATCGAGGTTGTGATAAAGTTTTACCTCTAAAAGAAGCATCAAAAGATATAAAAGATTCTGCCCTTTTATCCGATACAACAGATGGTTTAAATCAAATACTCTTAACAACAGAAAAGATAATAAAGAATAGAAAAATCAATATTCAAAAGATTGAAGATGGTGGTACTTCCATTGTCGAGTCAATTTCAAAAGCTAAGATTTCCATAATAAACAAGCTGGACGCAATGCATAAGTTAGCATTATCAAAACTTTCTGACAAACAAAGTTCAGTCTTATTAAAGATGAAGAGTGAGTGTGATGAAGCTGAACGGATTTCTAAATTGATTCAAGAGCATACCCAACAGATAGAGTTTCTGTCTATAAGTGGATCAAATAATCAAATGTTTGTTTTTCTGCAAAAGATGAAACTGGTTCTTGCTGATGAAAACCAAAACATAAAAGACTTCATTGCCAAATTACAGGAAGCTAGTTTGTCATATAAGGAAACACCGCTTTTTGTCTCAGATCAAAATTTCGGATCAATAGAATTAGCATCACAGCCTTGTTCTGTTGAGTACAAGGAAACAAAGCATCATGAAGCAACCCTGTTATTTGACATAAGGA
The DNA here is from genome assembly GCA_019925275.1 of Mytilus edulis. Taxonomy (NCBI): domain Eukaryota; kingdom Metazoa; phylum Mollusca; class Bivalvia; order Mytilida; family Mytilidae; genus Mytilus; species Mytilus edulis. The sequence goes on along the minus strand of CM034360.1, from coordinate 44,601,949 downwards.
ATCCCCCTAGGTTATTCCGTCTCCATCATGAAATAAAGGATTTCCCTGATGTACAACTTACTGGAATCAATGGAATAGTTTTCATTGAAGAAAACAAGATTGCAGTTTGCTCCACGGAATCCCGTAAACTTTATATATATGATATTGATGGTAAACGTCTAAAGGAGGTACAGCTAGAAACTCACTGTAGCCCATGGGGGCTTGCATATAACAGCCCTACCCAGACCATAGTAGTGAACCTTGGTTATCATAAATTACAATTTATTAAAAACTTTGTAGCAGCGACTGTAGTAGATATACCAAAAGGAGCAACACATGACGTGTCATGGGTTAATGATAATCTTTATATTGGCGGACGTGGTGAGGTGTATATGTTAAACAGCAGTACCCTAAAAATACAGTCACACAGGTTAATAGGGAGTGGAACTATATTTTACACACACTTTAGAGATGATAAGCTCTATCTATCAGAAACTGGTAAAGGTAATTTATATTGCACAAGGCTAGATGGTACCATAATTTTCACCTTTTTTTCTGAAGATTTAAAGGCACCAGATGGGATCACAAGTGATGAAAAAGGAAATATCTATGTAGTAGGAAGACAATCAAACAACATTCATCGATTATCATCAGATGGAACATCCAGTGAGGTAGTGTTGAATCAGGAAGACGGACTGAATTCGCCTATTGCAATTTGTTTTAGCAAAGACTATAAGCAGTTGTTGGTGTCAAATAACAAGGGAAGGACAATATCAGTATTTGATTGTGTATACTGATAATTTATAGCTTACATTGACAATCTTTCACTCTGAATTTTAACAAAACAAAATCTCATTTATAAATTCAAAAAGGCCATGTTTTAGAAAAGGATCTTTAATTTACACAGAAAAAAATAGCAGGTGCACACTTTTCTCTCCTATAAAATATTTTGACCTTCTTGGCTCTTCTTTCAAGCTGCTTTGACAAACCCATTGATTTAAGAAGAAATAGAAAGTGCATGTTAAGGTGGCTCGGTGTCTTCCTACATCTTTGATTTTGAAGTAGCAGATAACGTTAGTCTAGTTATTTGAAAAAATGTGCAAAGTAGTAACGTAATTTTTGTAAAAGACTTTCATCATAATTACGGTCGTAATTGCTCAAAAACACCGTATTTGTGTTTGATTATATTTTTTTCAACTTTGCAAAATAAGGTAAGATAAACTCAGATAAGGTAATTTTCATAATAGAAAGTGTTGTGAATTTACCTATTGTGATAAGTTCGGTGACCCCATTTTTTTCTTTTTCTAATCTGAAAGCATGTTATAAAAGCTATCTTCTCACATTTTATCTTAAAAGTTATATTAAGTGGTTTTCTTTTAATGACACAAAATTTTATTTGCCATGCATAATCTATATAAATCTGACAATTTTGCACAACCTGTAGCATGAAAAAAAGTCCGGTGACCCATACTTTTTATTATATTTTTGAAAAAAAGCATGATAAAAACTTCATTTTGACAAATTATCAAAAAATTCCATCAATTTTAATTAAGAAGCCCCAGCCACCTTAAGCTATGCAAACTCCAATTAAGACTTATGTAAATGTCCTGTGCTATTTAAAAAATATTGTTTTTCATTGTACTACAGATTAATCCAAAGTGAACGATTAATTATTCGCTGTTATATCGGCTGAAAGCCACAATCCTGTAGCCAACCATTTGCGGTTGTCTTCTTGTATCATATGTCAGTTGCTAGTTTTGTTTGTCATGCTTCACATTTTAGAAAGTGCCTACTTTTGATAGGCTAATGTGAGGGAGATAGTTTACTCTATCCAATGGCTGTACAGGAGACAAATTTTTTAATGTCACCTTTGAGTACAGGCCAACCAAAAATCAATAATTTTAAGGACAACGATCAAGTTTTATGTGTTGGCCGAACAACTTTTTCATAGATTCAATAATAAAAAATTCATTTTGCTTCACTTCTTTTGTTTCTCTGAACTGTAATGTTGTTATGTACATAACGTCATAGTAAAGTCCTTTTAATTCTAAATTGAACAGTAAAAGACAACAAAGATAGATATTCGTTATAAAAAATTGAATAACACATAGCCAAGAGGGTGATAGAGAAGATTAGTACCCCTCGTAAAAACATTGTCAAATTCTGTTTTGCCTCAGTTGACAATGTTTTCAAGTTAGATTGAAAGTTATAAAATAATTTTCCTTTTGGGTAGACCACATTATGTAACACCATTCCATTAAATTTTAAAAGCAAGAATGTGTCCTTAGTACTCAGATGCTACACTTGCATTATCATTTTCTATGTTTAGTGGACCGTGTAATTTGGGTCAAAAATCTAATTTGGCATTTAAATTAGAAAGATCATACCATAGGGAACATGTATACTAAGTTTCAAGTTGATTGGACTTCAACTTCATCAAAAACTACCTTGACCAAAAACTTTAACCTGAAGCAGGACAAACGGAGGGAAGGACGAACGAACGGACAGACGCACAGACCAGAAAACATAATGCCCCTCTACTATCGTAGGTGGGGCATAAAAAGACCAAAACACAAACAACAATAAACACAACACAACACAAGATCGAAAACTAAAATCTGAAAATCACGAAAACCACAAAAAAACAGGGATGATCTTAGGTGCTATAGTAGGGTAAGCAGATGCTGCTCCACATTTAGTACCCGTCGTATTATTCATGAAAATACAAACCTTTCAAGTTGATTGAACTTCAACTTCATCAAAAACTACATTGACCAAAAACTTTAACAAAAAACTTAAACCTGAAACTTGCACTATAATTTTATATGTTCAGTGGACCATGAAATTGGGATCAAAAATCTAATTTGGCTTTTAAACTACAAATATCATATCATAGGGAACATGAGTATAAAGTTTTAAGTTGATTGAACCTCAACTACATCAAAAACTACCTAGACAAAAAACTTTAACCTGAAGCGCGGCAGGCAGACAAAGGCATTGACGGATGAACAAAAGGACCACAAAACATGATGCCCCTCTACTATCGTAGGTGGGGCATAAAAATCTTTGTCAGGCATATAATTATCAAAAAAGTGAGAATTTTGTAGATCAATGCCATGCATATTATACAAACTTACCGTTAGTTTTCCCGTTTGAATGGTTTTACGCTAGTAATTTTGGGGCCCTTTATAGCTTGTTGTTCGGTGTGAGCCAAGGCTCCGTGTTGAAGGCCGTACTTTAACCTATAATGGTTTAATTTTTAAATTGTTATTTGGATGGAGAGTTGTCTCATTGGCACTCACACCACATCTTCCTATATCTATTAAGTCATTAAAACCGTAGCTGTTTTAAACTTTTGTCCTCAACAATTCTGAATTCAATGTTTGAAAAACAGGGGACGAAAATTCTTGTCCTTGATGCTGAAAATCATCGTTCCCATTTACGTTGACTTCTGAATTGAATTTGACACTATTTGAACAGTCCTAACAAAATTAGCGAGAATACAACTCTGGGAACCTTCTGAAGGGAAAAAACTTTGATGTTAACTAAGTTAACAAAAAAGCTGAATTGTGGTTATCCTTGACTACAATGAGCCATGCAGGCTTCAAATTTGATTTTGTTCGAAATGACAATGAAGATACTGGTTATTCTATTACTGAATGAATATAATTACAATATACAAGTATTTCCACTATTCCTTATTCAACAAAATGTAGGAATTTTTTATTGCAACAAGTGAGGTTTTGGACTCCATCGTTAAATTTGCATGCATTGAAATCCAATATTGTACATGTATTATAAAACAATAGTTTACAAAACAAAATTTAAATATAACTTATTTTCTTCAACTTAAACAGATTATCATTTCATCCTTCATCAACAGAATAATCATCAGCCTTTAAAACAATTGTTTTATCACAGATATTTTGTTTGATGTCATTTTCGCCATGTGCAAAAGTACAAGTGACCTCTGTCCTTGGACACCCATCAGGATGGTTGGTATAGAACCAACATTGTAAAGTTTTAAAGTACTGGCTTTTGTCTTTCTTTGACAGCTGTGACTTTTTACTGTATGGTTCTTCCAAACTCAAGTCTCGTAACTGTACACTGCCACCAGATACTGTAATAAATTAATCAAATGATTAGTATATAAGTGTTTAATGATGTATTTGTAATTGTGTTAATTCTAATCGAAATATAAAAATAAAAAGATGCGGTATGATTGCCAATGAAGCATCTCTTTACCAGAGACCATAAGATGTAGAATTTAACAACTATAGGCCTACAACAATGAGTAAAACTCAAATGGCATAGTAGGCTATGAAAGGTCATGAAAAGATGCTTTTTTCTAATATCCATTGATCTTTTGGTGAAAAAAAGAGGATTCAATGATTCATTTTCCATGTAACAAAACTAGGACATATATTATTGTGAAATTCAAACTGAATTTTTTTACACTTTTTTCTTCTTCTGATTTTACAAATAGTTAATATATTTTAATATGTAACCTGTACATTTGTTTAGCAACAGTTTTGCATTATGTATAAAGAGTGGAGCTTCCATTCTTTAAATTATTTGTTAGCTTTTTGTTTTCTTTTATATGTAGATACATGTTGATGAATAAATGTAATGTTTCAATATATTTATTTTTTTTGTATACAATGTATGACCACTTTGCTGTTAATTCATTTAATTTGTAGTTTCCTCATTTTGTGTTTAGAAAACAATTTTTGACACTCGCTTGCTTTTATATCATGGAATAAATCATACTGATTAATCCAAAAAAATTAATATTAATTCAAATTATCTGAACTGCAAGCTGTTGGTTTAGAAAAAAGATGGAAATAAGTCTGAAACTTATTCTTGTATTAAAGATAATTTCTAATAAAATTGAGAATGGAAATGGGGAATATGTCAAAGAGACAACAACCCAACCAAAGAGTAGATTACAGCCGAAGACCCAATGTGTAGTATTTTTTTGACATAAGTTAAATATATTGAAACATTTCATTTAATCAACAATGATCAAATACAAATCAAGATTACTCCACTTAGTTTTGTCATATGATACTGCAAATTCAGAAATTATTGTATACATTTATTTTTGCAATTTTTATAGAATGGACAAAAATGTAAGATTAATTATTTTGAAAAATCTGCATACAAATATATGTACCAGATATTAAAATGCAAGTACTTTTTTCTTGCGATTCTCACCCAGTGTTATTGTTTGCATTAATAAAAAACATAGCAATAATTCCTGAATTCAGAGCAATTTGAAATTTCATGAATTTTCCTTGTATTGGCAATTTCCTAATGATTTCTTGTTTGATTTTTTTTGTCTTCAGGTATACATTCTTAAGTTTATTACATATAGTTTCAAAGGATGAAGTCCTCTCAGAAATGAATATCATATTTATTCCCCAAAGACATGTACACAATCAATAACCTTAAACTTGGACAGAATTAATCATGTCAATTGGCCACGTTAACTTTTTTAATGTTTTGCTCAATTCACTGTGCCATATCAAAACATTTAAGTCCTCTGACAATGATTCTATGCATATTTTTTTTATTAAACATTTAGCTGCATTTTATTTTTCATTTGTACATTGTTGGATTTTTTCTCATTAACATATTCCCTATAACACCCTTTATACTGCAACTAGTTTTGTTTATTTCCTAAATATAGTAACATAGCTATATTTTGTATAATGTCAATTTCATCATGGAACACTTTCTTCACAATCAAGGTTTCATTAAGGGATGAATATAAGTTAGACATTTGTGTCATGATTTATAAAGCTATTCATCTAAGTTGCAGTATAAAACAATATTAGGTCAATGTCATAAAAATATAATCTTTTCTGTACTCTGCCCAAAACTGTATATTTATTAGAAGCATGTGTAATATATTTTGTATGCCCTTGAATCTATTGTTTTACATGTATTAGAAGGAATGATAAAATATGAATACCATGAAATATACTGTTATGATTTTTCAGTAGAGTCTGTAATCCACCACATTCAGATTTCAGCTGTTTTAATACATCCTTCTCAAATAACTTGACAACTTCTCCTAATGGTATGGAACCTGCAAAGTACAAATGTATAACAATATGTTTTATTTCTGCTTTAAATATCATTACAAAATTTCCAGACAAAAATTAATGAACAATTCATTAAGACTTAAATTAAGTCTTATTATTTAATAATGTAAAACTTAATCAACATTATATTATGGGTTTTCATGCCATTTAAAATGCATTGTGACATCACAATTTCCATTGAAAAAGCATGTAATGTATAAATTCATATCAAGTTTGAAAACATATGATCTGACGATAAGATGACAAACACAAGATATAAAATTAAGCTCAAGATGTATTATGCAAGATGTTTTTTTTTCATTAATGCAGTTTTGTGAATTGTTGGCTCATGAAATCTTAGCCGAGTTGATAAATAGGTAAAGGATCAACCTTATTTTTTAACATTGATTTAAAACATTAATACTAGAAATTTTTGTGCAACAATAATACCAGCCTGATATCAATGGATATTTTTAAACATCTATCTCAGTATTTCTCAATAAGAAAAATTACCTTAAATTGTTAATTTATGTGTTGTTTGGTCTCTGGTGGAGAGTTGTCTCAATGGCAATAATACCACATCTTCTTTTTTTATATCATCTCACGAATATCAAAATATTAATTCTTTTTTTAAATCTCTTATCAAATCAGTTTGGCTAAAATCAATTCAGTTGTTTTTTTGGTAACGGCCAGTTTTAATTGAATTCAACATGAATATAATTGGACAGAATTTAAAATTAAATAATTGTCTCCCCTAGCTCATGCAAAGAGCCACATATATTTGTTTAGGGGCCAGCTGAAGGACGCCTCCGGGTGCGGGACTTTCTCGCTACATTGAAGACCTGTTGGTGACCCTCTGCTGTTGTTTTTTATTTGGTCGGGTTGTTTTCTCTTCGACACATTCCCCATTTTCATTCTCAATTTTATTAGAATTTATTTACAATTGTTCACAAAGAAACAACAGCTTTCTCACCTCCTTTATGCCATGTCCTCCCATCAGATAAATGCCTAACTTCAGTTTTATCACAATCTAACACTTTCTTAAAAACAGTATTTATAATTAAATTTTTTATATCTTTGTCAATATTTTGACAGTTCCGTGACTTTTCTTTACTCTGATCCCTTGGCTCAAACTCTTTGGACCATTTTTGTCCATTGTCAAGTTTCTGGTATTTAGCACTATGCTGGTCGTCTGCTTCAGAGTTTGATAACTGGTTGGAACTTGATCTTGTCCTGATATAAATAGATCTTTTATCGTCAATTAATGATTCTTCTTCTTTAGGATATGTTCTGTCTTGTCCAATAAAACACACCTGCAATTAAATAAAACCCTTCAAATACAAATGTTGTCAACAGCCTTAGAATAATATAGACAAATGGTTATTATATTAAATTTCCTACAAATAGCTATATATATATATAAATGGCAATGACATGTTAACAGAAAATAAATTTTCCATTAGATTAAACAATATATGACTTAAGTAGGTCAACACCTAACTGTTACTATATTTGAAAGTGTAATTGTTCACTAGATTAGACAGGATTTTACGCTTTCCAATTGTCTCTTATAAATACTTAATGCACTGTATATTCTAAACTGTCCCTCACAAGAAGCTGTCAGCAAGAAAGCAAACTGGATTTTTAACATTCATTTGTGTCCTTGCATTTTTCAATATCACAAGGACCATTACTCCTAAATGGTGAAAGTGAAAATTGTCAAAACTTAACTTGACCTCTATTTTGTCATCAGTAACAACATATTAAAATCCAAAAGCTGTGGTATATGGTTCCCTAGTTAACCCTTTCCTCCATGGAATTGTTTTTTTACATGCTTGATATGCATAGGATTTTTTCAATAAAAAAAACATCAGGTTTAAAGTATTAATGCATTCTCATGAATATCCTTTTTATACCAGATGCAAACTTTTTAAAGTTTGATAAAGTTTTTTTGTAAGGCAGACGCTTCAATTTAGGCACTACACAGGCGTCAAAAGGTGTCATTATGGAAGAAAGGGGTGGCTTCCAAAGGCACCATTATGGAGGAAAGGGTTTTAAAGCATGTTATATCAGACCTACTCTTTTTGTGGATGGAATCCTCAGAGTATCCTCTTCCACATTAAATCCACACACCTCCCCGACCTCCTTCACAAAATTCAGATATGTTCTGTAATTACTCAGTCCTTGCTGTTTACCGCTGAACTTACAATCAAAGTCAAAATGACAGCAAGGTAACACAAAATATCTACATGTGTAACTGGATCTAAAATATATTAAGAGAGTTTATATTTAAATATTATGCACCTATGAAACAGTACAAAAGAATCCTAATTAACAAAAAGTCAAATCTACACACCTCAATACTGTAAATTCTGAAATTATTGTGCGCATTCATTATTACAATTTTGTCATTTTAGACTAAAATGCAATTTCAATTTTTGCGATATTGAGAAAAATCTATTTTTAATGATATAAAAAAATTTAAAATGCCTGTTTAAATTATTGCCATTATAACCTTGTCGCATTTTTTCCAATGATAAAAACATCGCAATAATTTCTGAATTTACAGTTATTGATCATTACAGAGGTATTTTTTTTAATAGCACTTTCTCCATATTTCTTTGTACTGAATGTATATATATATATTAAAAGTAAACTATTAAAGTTTAAAATAGCATATGTGATAATAAATATACTTGTACATAAATATTTAGTTTTAAGGTTAAATTCTACATCAAATTATGTAATTTTCTAGATACATATATGGAATTATGTTTTTTTTTTCTACATGTATATGGAGTAATGTAATTTCTACATGTATATGGAATTATGTATCAAACAATAATGGATATCTTTGACAAGTGTTATCTGTGTTTTCTATGTCTACTTAATCAAATTAATAAAATGATTTGTCATATTGCCGAATCAAATATTTTAAAAGACGAGATATTTTCCAGGTCTTTATTGTTTGACCAAGACAAACCATAATTACTGGGTTTACACTGCTATAAATGATATTATTGTTAAGAAATTTTACAAATATATATGTCAAGTACCTTGCTGCAAATACAGGCATCCATGGTGTCAGCTCATCACTATGGTTACCAATCAGCCAATCATACTCTGGGAATGTATTTTCTGCAGATGGTGTTACAGTGACCTCCTTAAAACAAAAACAAGATGTCATTATGGATGACATTAATACTTTTGCCGACAAATCTGACTTTACCGGAATTTACACTTCAGACAGCTGACAAGTTATCTTTCTTTGTTGAATACCCAAATGAAAGTGTAAACATGTCGCTTTGTTGAACTCCATATCAAAATCAGATGAAATTTATGGAATTTACAAGAATTTGAAATAAGGGAACATTTTTTTTAAAGAATATGGAAGAATTAAAACCACACTAGTATACTTTTTTGACATGAAATGCTTGGAATGGACATCACTCAGTGTTAGGAATTTGTACAGCCTTGTTAAATTTTTCCAACTTTTGTCCTTTTGGGTTAAAAAATTACAATTTTTAATTTCATCTAAATTATGCCAAAAATTTGCAAATTTTGAATTTTTGATAAGAAAAAATCAACAAAACATAAACAAAACTGTGAATATGGTGTTAGTGAATAAAATAAAGACAAAAAAGTGAATAAAATAAAGACAAAAAAAAAAAATAACTACAGACAAGCTTTCATTGATATTTTTTATAAAGATCCCCCACTTCAGTCATATTAGCCAGGAAGCCATCGTCTCAGAGTAGCTTTTCTCAGGACAGCAATCGGTGAAAGAGTTAATGTTATTTATATTAGACTATAACAGATAAAGTTATTAAATACTCAATCTGATTTAAAAAAAAAATCCAAAAAATATTGAATGACAGACCTTTGAGAGTTCCTACGGAAACTAAAAATACTACAAAAATATTCAGTGTCACCAAGGGTTAACTTTAATAATGTTATCTTAATATGCAGTGTTCTCTCAAAAGCATTTTAGATAAAGGTAATTTTAGAGTTGTTTGTTGATTGTGTAATGGATGTGATGCTATAATTTCTAGAAACAGGATGACATCTCCAAATGTTCTGTTACAAGGATGTAAAAGATAATTTGTGAGTAGAACACAGATATATGAACTCACCTTTAATACTGTCTCCTTGCCGTACATGTTCCAAATCTTACGTTTTCTTATATCCAGTCCTATGCCTGAATGCTGAAATAGAAATCATGAAGGATTATTTTTTAATACATAGGAAATGCTGACAGTGGAATTGTTTTAAGACAGTTTATATGTATATCTGTCAATAAAACCCCTTAAGGGAGTTGGCTTCTCAGTTTCAAAGTAATTAACTTTTCAAAATACTAGTATATATTGATAGGGGATTAATAAAGGAATAAAAAGAGCAAAAAAATATATAGGTCACCATGCTTGTTTTCGAGATATTAGCCATTGAAATTTTGGCGGGAAAATGTTCTCTCTTGACTTTTCATAGCTTTATTATTGACAAGTTTAAGTCCCCAAAAACTATTAAAAAATAATTTAAATTTTATAAGACTTTAACAGACAGCTTATCATTATACATGTAAAAGAATTATAAAAAGAAAAATGGGGCTCACCGGGCAAAATTTGTTAAGGCATTCAAATGGATAAAACCAGAGGATTTCGAAAATCTGAACGAAATTCCCATACATGACAAGCGAGCTTTCATAAAACAGAAGTAAGGAAAAATATGTGTACACAATATAAAATGTAACTAAGGCTCCATGTGCAATCTATACATATCACTTGAGACAAGTATATTAATCAGTAGCCATGGTAACGGGCATCAATGAGCATGGATGCAGAGTTTTTGTCAAACTTTGAAATTGTTTTTCTTAATAAATTCAATTTAAGATCCTTTAAATATTCCTGTAAACAGTATGTTTCAATCTTATAGTTACATCTTCATTTGTTTCTCATTGTGTTCAATGTAGGCTTCAACTTTTGATGTACAAATGTATCATAAAATCATTGTCCCTGAGCAGGCCTAGTTTTGTGTTGTGTTATAAAACTGAGATTTTCTCAGGGAGAGTAGATGCATTTAGATTGTTTGCCAATTGTAAACTGGTTGTATTCTTCACAAACTTTGTTACTGCTTATGCATGATAAGTAGAAAGTGGGGTGTTTAAACCAGTTTTCATTGAAATATAGCTACAGGTATCAGAATAAACAAGTTTTCATTGAAAAATCATATTAAAATAAATTTATTTTCATTGACAATAGCTATCATGAGGCTATTGATATTAGAATAAATCAATTTTTATTGAAAAATAACAATTTATATCAGAAGTTTTTACACCTTTACAAATATTACATGTAACTTTAAGATTTAAAAACTTACAGATTACATGCATTGCAGAGATAAATTGGTTCTTCATTGACAAATAAAAAACATGAAAAATGTATAAAAACTTACACCTTCAGAAGCCAGTAAATGTACCAGTAATCCATTGCCACAACCTAGATCCACAAAGGATTGTAAACATTCTAATTTCTTCTTTTCTCTTTCTTTCTTCCATAAAATCTTGATGTATGAAAAACAATAATTATTTTATTTTGTTTATAATTCAAATAGGAACATGCTGGTTACATCATGTATATGTAATTAAAAAAAGGAAAGGTCACTCCTAGAAAACCTTCCCTTGCATATCAATAACTTATACATCTGGTGGAAAAAGAAAACATTCAAATCTAAAATAACTTACCAAATTATAAAAGATAAAAACATTTTTTTAAACAATCATATCTAAACTTATCATGCTTATATATGCTATCAAAAAACATAACATTTTGATTATATATCCTTTTTTTTTTATCAAACTTTAAAATACAGCACAGGCAGACTATTCTTCTACCTTCTGAAATATAGAGATTTATATAAATAGTTAAAGCAGCTTCTGCTGCAGGATCAGTGTTCTCCCTAGGACCTTTTAGCATCATGGTGGTGTGATGCTATCTGAATTGATTGTGTTATTAATATGGATGTGATGCTCTTTTTTTTGCTATATTTTTTAGACGCATGATGGTATTTCAAATTTTTTTTTTTACCAGGATGCTACATGAAATATCTGGGGAGAACACTGATTACACTGTAGGATAGTAATCTCAATGTCTCACATACTGTGACTACCCTCGACAAAGATTAGAAGGTATGATCACTAATGAGACAACCCTCCACCAGAGTTCTAATGAAGTAAAAGTTAGCAACTATAGGTCACGATACATCCTTCGACAGTGAGCAAAATTCATACTGCATAACAAACTGTTTAAGAAGTTGCGGTAAAAGTAGTGTGATATGGATATGAGACATCCCAAGTGATCATTATGTGTAATAACAGCTTTGCTGTCTAGCAAGCACCGCAATATTTAAACTGATACTTTATTTAAAATAACAAAACTGTAGGATGTCTGATTATAGTTCAATTTAGCATTTACCTCATGGTATAATTAATTGCTCTATGTTCAGTGGGAAATATTTCATGATGTATATACAGTACAATTTACTTTTTTGAAGTGTGTACAACTAACTAACTTACAAGTAAATATGAAGCAATGGCAATATCTTCATAGACAAACTTTTGAGGATCTGTACTTTCTGGCCAGTTCTAAAATCAAATTGGAACTCAATTATATAAACCATTTTTATCTGTTTTTCTGAAAATATTTTAATTCACATCAAAGTTCTGAACTGGATTTGAAGTAGGCAGCTCAATCGACAAGAGTGAATGACATATTTCCTTTAATATTGGTTATTTCTTAGAACTGTCAAAAACTTCAAATATTTTTTTTTTTTAAATTATTCCAATATTAATGCAAATCCAATTATTCTAAATTACATGCTGTAATGTAGTTCATATATATTTTTGGCATAAATATATATACCAAATAACTGTATATCTACCTGCACGAAATGTTTTCCATATTTTTCCTTCAAATCTTGATATTTCTGGCTGTATTCTTCAATAGGTATCAATCTAAGGGAGGTTACTGATGTCTTCAGTTTAGATTCAGCACTCCAGTTACAGAGTTTAGGAAGTAGTGTGTTGGTCATCCACTCAAAGGTTCCAAAGTCATCACTGTTTACTGGTTCTGAGTCTTTTAATTTCTTTAGCTGTATTCTGAAAATGATTTTACAATTATAATTTTATTTTCCTTTAATACAAGTACACAACAAAAATGAAGTAAGAACATTGAATGTTATATACATGGACATGTAGTAAAAAATTTACTCATACAATGGAGTATGCTATTCCTAGGTTGCCATGACTAAAAATTTTTCCCCCGTTTTCCAGCTAATAAATTAAGAAATATACATGTACACTGTAGATCCTGTAGATTTGTATGATAAATTGAATCTTACTTGTTACTTTCGTCAGATCCTTGTATAAACACCAACTGATAAGATGATGGTTCTGGGTTGCCCAACTTGGAATCTACTCTTGATATCTGATAAAATGATGCTTTTACACAGTTTTCCTGGTCTACAAATACAATTATATAAACATGACAAACAATTAATGCATCCCCATTTCTATTCTCAATTTTATTTATACATTCATTTATTTAGCCCATACATTTTGCCATATCATTAATCAAATATATGTAAATAAAACCGCATGTTTTGTTTTGGCTTTTTCAAACGTTGGAATTTGGTTGGTTGATTCTTTGTTTTCATGGTTTTATTATGAATCAGGGCAATCACACCTCGTTTCTCAATATCTTTTTTAATTATTTTTATATGAAAAGTGTTTCTACAAAAAGGGACATAAGCACAAGCACTTGTCTCAAAAAAAAATCCCTTTATACCTTTATATAACACAAGGTACACATGTACTTAACTTGAATTTAGAAAAATGTCAGGCGGTGACGAAATTCCGTTATATGCTGCTTTCTAGTCTGTCAACCCCATTAAAACTTGTTATATCTAAATCTAAATTGATTTATCTTTACAATGGTGTAGTGTACATGGTGTATAACATGCCTACATTTGTTGATGGAATCATCCGAAGCAATCCTACCAAAGTATGTCTATCGTAATAATTTTGCCAACCGCTGAAGAATTGGCAATAAACGTGTCATGTCTCCTTATACATGTTATATATCTCGGTTTCCGATTGGTCAATTTTATGGGAAAGCCTAAATGATTATCGGAGTTATCTGATGTTGTTTTATTTTCATTTGTAAAGTCAAGAGAGAGTCTGAATGACATTGACCTCATGGGAAAATTTGTATCAAAAAAGGAAACTCGTAACTTATGAACTTATTAGATATACATGCTTGTGAGTTTTTCTTTCAAGGTATCTTATACAATTTTACTAACCATGCTAACTTGGGGATAAGTTCTATTCAGACAAAAAATAACATTTTTTCTGAAACAATTTTTTATAATTAATCATTTACTGCAAGACGTTTATTGCCAATTTTGTGTAGGTAGACGAAATGATTACGATTGACATACTTGAGTAGGACTGTTACGAATGATTCCGACAACAAAAGTAGGCGTGTTATACACCATTGTGAAGATAAATCAATTAAGATTTACGACATAACAAGTTTTAGTGGGGTTGACAGCCGAGAAATCGGCATATAACGGAATTTCGTCATCGCCTGACATTTTTCTAAATTGCAAGTTATAACATGTATAAAGGTATCATGTATATAGGGGGGAAAAAATCTGAGACAAGTTCCTGTGGACATTAGAACAAGATCATTGTCAAGGCATAAAATATAGAAGTTTAAAAATTATTTGAAACTTTTGAAAACTAATTACATTATCATGATTATACATGTACATGATGTACACATGATACATGTTTTACACATACTTTCAACAACAATTATTTCAGATTGTGGGCCTTGACTAATGTCTTTTACAGATTTAAGAATCAGCTTTCTTGAAATAACTGCCACTTCATTTTCTGTTATTCCTTGCAAATTGTCAATTTCAAGCAAATCATGTTCTCCATGCCCGTTTACTCCAAGATCAACACCATTGGTAAGTTCTATCAACTTTGTCTGCAATTGCTGCTCCTCAATGAATGCAAAATGATCAATTTTAGCTCCACAAAGGCGACGATTCACAACATGTGGTTTGTTTATCCATACTGTAAGAGAACTTATGAAGCCATATTTTGTGCCGTTTGTATCTTTTTCTGAAACAAGTGTAAAGTTCTTATTGTAAAACATTCTACAGTATTTTGAGATACTACTTTTAAATGGAAGAATTCATTGATTTAATCGTGTATATATATTTCTTTGACTTATTTTCTGTTTTTGACGAAATTTCATGGGCGCAGCCATCTTGAATATGTAAATAAAACACTAATCACCTTCGGTACAGACAGAAATTATTCCGCCAGACAACTTTTCTTGCACTCCATAATTTGCTCATAGAGAAGGGCATCTAAACATAGTTCAAGACAATAGACAAGGTCCAACTTGTAAAACCTTAAAAGATGAAAATCACTTTCTCCTCTACTGTCAAATTAATAATGTATTACGTATAAAACTTTTTAATGATATGGTAATAGATAATCCTATATGTTTCCAAATCTGCCGGTCTGATACTGAAATCTTCGGCTAGTTGTCCTGTCCTGCTAAATCCTTCAAATATAAACCAAGTAAAACTGTAATCTGTTATATATATTCTGCTAATGTAGGCTCACTTCTTCCGAGTAATGGAGTTCACAACATGAATAAAAATATCTTCCTAAGTTCACATGTAAAATCTAGGGGTCAAAGAAATAAACCACTTCCATGTATGAATAAAGAACTGAGAGGGGCCATATATAGAAAACAAATGCTTTATTCACAATATACTAAAAACCGGAGTGACAAAAATTGGGAGAAATTTAGAAAACAAAGAAATTTGGTAACAAAGATAAAGAGAAAATCAATAAAAGTATACTTTTTAGAACGTTGCTCCGGTGGGTCAAAATCTTGCGATTTTTGGAAAACAGTCAAACCATTTTTCTCAAAAAAGGGGAACTGTGGAGAGCAAAAAATTTTATTATGTGAAAATGACAAAATTGTAAATTGTTCAAATGAAGTTTCAAATGTTTTTAATAATTTTTTCTCCACAGTATCAGACAAAATTGGAGCAGATGTTGTATATGACCCCTCAAATCACCCTAGTATAAAAGAAATTTTGGATAACAGAAAACATAATTCTGATTTTGAATTTAAAAAAGTATCAAATGAAAATGTTGAAAAAATTTTGAATAAAATAAACATAATTAAGAAGGCTACAGGAGCTGATGGTATTCCAGCAAAAATAGTGAAAAATTGTAAATCTTATATTGCACCACAGCTGACAACTCTTGTAAATTTGTCAATTGATAAATTATAATAATTGTTTCCCCGATAAACTTAAAGAAGCCCAAGTGATCCCCCTTCATAAAAAAAGTGACCCATTATTAAAAACAAATTATAGACCAGTTATAGTGTCTTACCCATATTTTCTAAAATCTTTGAAAAAATATATGAAATTCAATTAACTGATTATTTTGATAAAATATTTAATCCATTTTTGTGTGCATTTAGACGTGGACATGGATGTCAGACCACACTTCTCAGAGTGTTAGAAGACTGGCGAGAAGCTCTTGATAAAAACCAGTACATTGCAGCAGTATTAATGGATCTTTCTAAGGCTTTTGACTGCCTGCCTCACAATATTATGCTAGATAAATTATCAGCATATGGTTTAACCCCCAATGCAGTTGCTCTTTTAAAGTCCTATTTATCTAATCGAAAACAGCAAATTAAAGTCAACAATGTTCTGAGTGGTTGGGCTGACATCCATAAAGGCGTACCACAGGGTTCGATACTAGGGCCATTGTTGTTTAATATATTTATAAATGATATTTTTCTTTTTGTTAAAAATGGTAGTTTATATAACTATGCAGATGACAATACTTTATCTTTTTGTACTCCAGATTTCGATTTATTAATTTCAACTTTGGAATCTGATTCAAAAATACTTATTGAGTGGTTCAGGGTAAATAAAATGCAAGCAAATCCTGACAAATTTCAAGTTTTGGCTGTTGGCAAAAAGACCTTTGAAAAGAACCCATCTATACATATTCAAAATTCGAACCTCACATGTGAAAAAACAGTAAAATTGTTAGGCATTGAAATAGACTACCAGCTAAATTTTGATGTTCATGTCAGCTCAATCTGTAGGAAGGCATCACAGCAATTAAATGTTTTAAAACGTTTAGGCTCATTTTTGGATAGACTTAGTAAACTTACTATATTTCATACTTATATTCTTAGTAATTTTAATTTTTGCCCTTTGGCATGGCATTTTTGCACTGAGAAAAATTCCAAAAAACTGGAAAAGGTGCAGGAAAGAGCACTCCGTTTTGTTTATTAGGATTTTACCAGCTCCTACGAGGACCTCTTACTTAAAGCTAAGGTGCCTTCCTTGCAGATCAGACGGATAAGAACAATGGCTCTAGAAACTTTTAAAATTATAAACAACATCGCTCCTGTGTGCTTACAAAATTTGGTGAATGTCAAAAAATCTAAATATTCTTTCAGGTATGTAAATATTCTTGAAATTCCACAGGTAAAGTCAACCCGTTACGGTAAAAAATTGTTCAAATTTGCTGCTGCTACTTTATGGAACAGTCTTCCAAACCATTTCAGGACTGAAAACAGTTTTTCACATTTTAAAAGTCTTGTTCAGTCCTGGAACGGTTTGGAATGTCACTGTTCTGCTTGCAGATAATTCTTAAACTGTTTTATTATTTATGCTGCTTTTGGTTGCTCTGGTCAAGCATGTTTTTACTTCATTCTAAATTTGTTGATTATTTTTATTGCATGCTATGTATGTGAGATTCAACTTTGTATTACAGGTTGTTTTATATGTTAAAATGCACTGTTTTTATGTTATTTATATGTTTTTATATTCGGTCAAAAGCTCCTTAGAGCTTGTGTTGCTTATTTGTACTCATGCCGAATCAAAATAAAGTTTTCTTATCTTATCTTATCTTACCAAGTGAAAAAAACAGGTTCCTTTATAAGACAGTCTTTAGAGCTGTTGACAGGGGATTCTTTGTTATATTTACTTGTATATATGTGTGTTCAGTTATTTTTTTGTTGTTGTTTCTTTTGTTTATGTCATAAGTATAATTTTACTTATATGACAATAAAGAATTATTATTAACGTGAAAAACTTAGATGTGGATAATACAACAGGCGTTTGGGTTAAGAATTTGGGTGTTGCATTGAACAACTGATTTTCTATTTCTATATCTCGTTACTTTATAACAAATATGTAAATCGGTATTGTGACTGTCAAATGCATGTTCACCGATCTGATTCAGAGTCTCACTTTTGATTTAAGGGCATACGATACAGTTTTGATCCCGTATTTACACTCGGTTTGATGAAATTTTTCATATAGGGCAGGCTATTTTTTGCCTGATAAAATCAAATATGAAATAAAAAAATATATACCTTCATGTGCTACTCATGCTACTTTTTGAGTTAAATGAGGTCGAAATTTTGTATATTTGCTCAAAATTCGGATTTGTGGCCGTCGTGATTTTCTCTTTCTAAAGACATGAAAGAAAGCCATAACTTTTTTGTTTTAAAAGATAAACACAAATTGTTTTTTGTTAAATAATTTGTAATTTCTGTGTTTTATAAGTATCCTCACTTATGCATTTTTTATTCAGAAATAACTCATATTTATCAAATGGTCATGAATTGAGAAAAAAAAACGTATTTTTTTGCTGTATATTTATCAACATTAGAAAATGACCTATCCGTGTATGATACGATTTGTGTGGATTGTGTTCATGGCATACTGAAATAGCTAAAATAACATGGGCGTCAAGTTGGTTACCTATTCCCTATTCCCTATTCGTTACCTATTCCCTATTCCCTATTCGTTGCCTATTCGTTACCTATTCCCTATTCCCTATTCGTTACCTATTCGTTACCTATTCCCTATTCCCTATTCGTTGCCTATTCGTTACCTATTCCCTATTCCCTATTCGTTACCTATTCGTTACCTATTCCCTATTCCCTATTCGTTGCCTATTCGTTACCTATTCCCTATTCCCTATTCGTTACCTATTCGTTACCTATTCCCTATTCCCTATTCGTTACCTATTCGTTACTTATTTGATTTTTAATATCCTTCCCCCTTTTTAATTATGGCATGGAATAGTTTAATATGGCTGCCGTTACCATGGAAACGGCACAATTGTGAAAAAAATGAGCTTTGTGTTTTTGGTGAACTGTTTGGATATGCTTCAACTCAGAATCATCATATTTTAAAACAATGTAGGTGCCCACTATATACAGGTGTTGGATGATTTTGGCGATCATTGGAACTACTGTGTTGCCATGGAAACTACACCAAAATTTTCAAAATTCTAAAAATGCTCAAAACTTCATGAAACTTCACAGTAATGATGAGCAACATTGGAGTTGGAATTTCCAAAATAGGTCTTGTTACCATGGAAACAATGTCCAAGGTCAAAAATTTCAAAAATAAGAATTTTCCGCAAACTGGATGAAACTTTACAGGAATGGTAACTGGCATAGGCAGAGTTGGATTTTGAAGTTAGAATTTTCAAAATGGCCGCCGTAACCATGGAAACAGCAAAAATATCAAAAATTCAAAATGTTCAAACTTAATGAAACTTTGCAAAATGTTACTAGACATCTGTAGATGCTCTCTTTGACTTTGGAATTGTCAAAATGGCTGCCGCTCACCTGGTAATAGGGGGAAGGGGTGCCTTCCGTTATTGCTAGCAATTACAAATCTAGTTGTTGATAGTCTTACATATGGTAATAGTTCTGAATTGGTTGAGGTAAAATGATCTTTTTATGACCTATTTATATGTGTTTGTGCTCAACCGATCCTTTTACTTCATGTTCGATACGCATTTGTTCCTTACTTGTTTTTTATACGTTCTACCTTTTAACTGCTTTATGTCCGTATGTTTGAAGATGCATCTTGGTTCGACGGGATGAAATCACCGTGTTAGCGCTTGCGTAAAAACGAAGATGTGGTATGATTGCCAATGAGACAACACTCCACATTAGACCAAAATGACACAGAAATTATCAACTATAGTTCACTGTACGGCCTTCAACAATGAGCATAGCCCAAACCGTGTAGTCACCTATAAAAGGCCCAGACATGACAACCTCATACAATTCAAACAACAAAACTGACGGCCGTATTTCATATACAAAAAAATAAACGGAAATATGTAACACAAAAACAAACGATAACTACTTAATTTCAGGCTCTTGTCTAGGACAGGCACATACTTACATAATGTGGTAGAGTTAAACATGTAAGCAGGGTGTACATCGTTTCGGAGCATGCTATTACCTTGTTTAATTCGTTCCATCACTCCCTTATAATTCGCTTATAATACGTGTATCTTACGTTGCACCTTTTAAAACATGATTTTCAATTGTTTTGTTGTCTCTGGTGGAAGATTTGGGCTGTTAGAGGTGATATAACTCTATAAGTGCATTTGTATCCGTTCCAGCAGTCGGATAATACCCTGTTAAATATTCGTTACTAATTCGCTTTTAAAAAGTTTGTTGTACGTTGCACCTTTTAGAAAAGGATTTCCAATTGTGTTCATATCTCTGGTGGTAATAATGTGTTCTTATAGATGAAATACCCCTATAAGCGCATATGTACTCGTTCCAGCGATCGGTTAATACCCTGTTACCTATTCGTTACCTATTCGTTACCTATTCAATTATAGAACGTTTGTTGTACGTTGCACCTTTTAGAAAAGGATTTTCAATTAAATTCATATCTCTGGTGGTAACAATGTGTTCTTAGAGATGAAATGACCCCATTAGAGCGCATGTACCCGTTCCAGCGCTCGGTAAATAACCTGTTACCTATTCGTTACTTATTCGCTTTTAATGCGCGGGGTATACGGTGCACCTTGAAATAAATCGTTTTTTAATTGTGTTCAGGTCTCTGGTGGTAAGAATGTGTTCTTAGAGATGAAATGACCCTATTAGCGCGCATGTACCCGTTCCAGCGCTCGGTTAATACCCTGTTACCTATTCGTTACCTATTCGTTACCTATTCGCTTATAATACATTTTTTTATACGTTGCACCTGTTAGAAAAGGATTTTCAATTATGTCCAGGTCTCAGACGGTAACAATGTGTTCTTAGAGATGAAATGACCCCATTAGAGCGCATGTACCCGTTCCAGCGCTCGGTAAATAACCTGTTACCTATTCGTTACCTATTCGCTTTTAATGCGCGGGGTATACGGTGCACCTTGAAATAAATCGTTTTTTAATTGTGTTCAGGTCTCTGGTGGTAAGAATGTGTTCTTAGAGATGAAATTACCCTATTAGCGCGCATGTACCCGTTCCAGCGCTCGGTTAATACCCTGTTACCTATTCGTTACCTATTCGTTACCTATTCGCTTATAATACATTTTTTTATACGTTTCACCTGTTAGAAAAGGATTTTCAATTATGTCCATGTCTCAGGTGGTAACAATGTGTTCTTAGAGATGAAATGACCCTATTAGCGCTCATGTACCCGTTCCAGTGCTCGGTAAATAATCTTGTTACCTATTCGTTACCTATTCGCTTTTAATGCGCGGGGTATACGCTGCATCTTGAAATAAATCGTGTTTTAATCGTGTTCATGTCTGGTGGTAACAATGTGTTCTTAGAGATGAAATGACCCCATTAGAGCGCATGTACCCGTTCCAGCGCTCGGTAAATAACCTGTTACCTATTCGTTACTTATTCGCTTTTAATGCGCGGGGTATACGGTGCACCTTGAAATAAATCGTTTTTTAATTGTGTTCAGGTCTCTGGTGGTAAGAATGTGTTCTTAGAGATGAAATTACCCTATTAGCGCGCATGTACCCGTTCCAGCGCTCAGTTAATACCCTGTTACCTATTCGTTACCTATTCGTTACCTATTCGCTTATAATACATTTTTTTATACGTTTCACCTGTTAGAAAAGGATTTTCAATTATGTCCATGTCTCAGGTGGTAACAATGTGTTCTTAGAGATGAAATTGCCCTATTAGCGCTCATGTACCCGTTCCAGTGCTCGGTAAATAATCTTGTTACCTATTCGTTACCTATTCGCTTTTAATGCGCGGGGTATTTACCGAGCGCTGGAACGGTTACATGCGCGCTAATAGGGTAATTTCATCTCTAAGAACACATTGTTACCACAAAAGACATGGAGACAATTAAAAATCCTTTTCTAAAAGGTGCAACATACAACAAACGTATTATAAGTGAATAGGTAACGAATAGGTAACAGGGTATTAAGCGAGCGCTGGAACGGGTTCATGCGCTCTAATAGGGTCATTTCATCTCTAAGAACACATTGTTACCACCAGAGACATGAACAAAAATTTAAAAAAACGATTTATTTCAAGGTGCAACGTATACCTCGTGCATTAAAAGCAAATAAGGAACGAATAAGTAGCAGGGTATTAACTGAGCGCTGGAATGAGTACATACGCGCTAATAGGGGTATTTCATCTAAAAGAACACATTATTACCACCAGAGATATGAACTGAATTAAAAATCCTTTTCTAAAAGGTGCAACGTACAACAAACGTATTATAAGTGAATAGGTAACGAATAGGTAACAGGGTATTTATCGAGCGCTGGAACGGGTAAATGCGCGCTAATAGGGTCATTTCATCTCTAAGAACACATTGTTACCACCAGAGACACGGACACCATTGAAAATCCTTTTCTGAAAGGTGCAACGTACAACAAACGTATTATAAGTGAATAGGTAACGAATAGGTAACGAATAGGTAACAGGGTATTTACCGAGCGCTGGAACGGGTAAATGCGCGCTAATAGGGTAATTTCATCTCTAAGAACACATTGTTACCACAAAAGACATGGAGACAATTAAAAATCCTTTTCTAAAAGGTGCAACATACAACAAACGTATTATAAGTGAATAGGTAACGAATAGGTAACAGGGTATTAAGCGAGCGCTGGAACGGGTTCATGCGGTCTAATAGGGTCATTTCATCTCTAAGAACACATTGTTACCACCAGAGACATGAACACAATTAAAAAAAACGATTTATTTAAAGGTGCAACGTATACCTCGTGCATTAAAAGCAAATAAGGAACGAATAAATAGCAGGGTATTAACTGAGCGCTGGAACGAGTACATACGCGCTAATAGGGGTATTTCATCTAAAAGAACACATTATTACCACCAGAGATATGAACTGAATTAAAAATCCTTTTCTAAAAGGTGCAACGTACAACAAACGTATTATAAGTGAATAGGTAACGAATAGGTAACAGGGTATTTATCGAGCGCTGGAACGGGTACATGCGCGCTAATAGGGTCATTTCATCTCTAAGAACACATTGTTATCACCAGAGACACGGACACCATTGAAAATCCTTTTCTGAAAGGTGCAACGTACAACAAACGTATTATAAGTGAATAGGTAACGAATAGGTAACGAATAGGTAACAGGGTATTTACCGAGCGCTGGAACGGGTACATGCGCGCTAATAGGGTAATTTCATCTCTTAGAACACATTGTTACCACAAAAGACATGGAGACAATTAAAAATCCTTTTCTAAAAGGTGCAACATACAACAAACGTATTATAAGTGAATAGGTAACGAATAGGTAACAGGGTATTAAGCGAGCGCTGGAACGGGTTCATGCGCTCTAATAGGATCATTTCATCTCTAAGAACACATTGTTACCACCAGAGACATGAACACAATTAAAAAAATGATTTATTTCAAGGTGCAACGTATACCTCGTGCATTAAAAGCAAATAAGGAACGAATAAGTAGCAGGGTATTAACTGAGCGCTGGAACGAGTACATACGCGCTAATAGGGGTATTTCATCTAAAAGAACACATTATTACCACCAGAGATATGAACTGAATTAAAAATCCTTTTCTAAAAGGTGCAACGTACAACAAACGTATTATAAGTGAATAGGTAACGAATAGGTAACAGGGTATTTATCGAGCGCTGGAACGGGTACATGCGCGCTAATAGGGTCATTTCATCTCTAAGAACACATTGTTACCACCAGAGACACGGACATCATTGAAAATCCTTTTCTGAAAGGTGCAACGTACAACAAACGTATTATAAGTGAATAGGTAACGAATAGGTAACAGGGTATAAAGCGAGCGCTGGAACGGGTACATGCGTGCTAATAGAGTCATTTCATCTCTAAGAACACATTGTTACCACCAGAGACATGGGCACAATTGAAAAACGATTTATTTCAAGGTGCAGCGTATAACCCGCGCATTAAAAGCGAATAGGGAACGAATCAGTAACAGGGTATTATCCGAGCGCTGGAACGAGTACATACGCGCTAATAGGGGTATTTCATCTAAAAGAACACATTATTACCACCAGAGATATGAACTTAATTAAAAATCCTTTTCTAAAAGGTGCAACGTACAACAAACGTATTATAAGTGAATAGGTAACGAATAGGTAACGAATAGGTAACAGGGTATTAACCGAGCGCTGGAACGGGTACATGCGTGCTAATAGGGGTATTTCATCTAAAAGAACACATTATTACCACCAGAGATATGAACTTAATTAAAAATCCTTTTCTAAAAGGTGCAACGTACAACAAACGTATTATAAGTGAATAGGTAACGAATAGGTAACGAATAGGTAACGAATAGGTAACGAATAGGTAACAGGGTATTAACCGAGCGCTGGAACGGGTACATGCGTGCTAATAGGGTCATTTCATCTCTAAGAACACATTCTTACCACCAGAGACATAAACACAATTAAAAAACGATTTATTTAAATGTGCAACGTATACACCGCGCATTAAAAGCGAATCAGGAACGAAAAAGTAACAGGGTATTATCCGAGCGCTGGAACAGGTACAAATGCGCTTATAGAGTTATATCACCTGTAAGAACCCAATTCTACCACCAGAGACAACAAAACAATTAAAAATCATGTTTTAAAAGGTGCAACGTATGATACACGTATTACAAGCGAATTATAAGCGAGTTATGGAACGAATTTAACAAGGTAATAGCATGCTCCGAAACGATGTAGACCCTGCTTACATGTTTAACCCCACCACATTATGTTAGTATGTGCCTGTCCCTAGACAAGAGCCTGAAATTAAGTAGTTATCGTTTGTTTTTGTGTTACATATATCCGTTTATTTTTTGGTATATGAAATACGGCCGTCAGTTTTGTTGTTTGAATTGTGTGAGGTTGTCATGTCTGGGCCTTTTATAGGTGACTACACGGTTTAGGCTATGCTCATTGTGGAAGGCCGTAAAGTGACCTATAGTTGATAATTTCTGTGTCATGTTGGTCTATTGTGGAGTGTTGCCTCATTGGCAATCATACCACATCTTCTTTTTTTTTGCAAGCGCTAACACGGTGATTTCATCCCGTAGAACCAAGATCCATCTTCAAACATACGGACATAAAGCAGTTAAAAGGTCGAACGTATAAAAAAAACAAGTAAGGAACAAATGCGTATCGAACATGAAGTAAAAGGATCGGTTGAGCACAAACACATATAAATAGGTCATAAAAAGATCATTTTACCTCAACCAATTCAGAACTATTACCATATGTAAGACGATTAACAACTAGATTTGTCATTGCTAGCAATAACGGAAGGCACCCCTTCCCCCTATTACCAGGTGAGCGGCAGCCATTTTGACAATTCCAAAGTCAAAGAGAGCATCTACAGATGTCTAGTAACATTTTGCAAAGTTTCATTAAGTTTGAACATTTTGAATTTTTGATATTTTTGCTGTTTCCATGGTTACGGCGGCCATTTTGAAAATTCTAACTTCAAAATCCAACTCTGCCTATGCCAGTTACATCCAAAGTATCATCCAGTTTGCGGAAAATTCTTATTTTTGAAATTTTTGACCTTTTTGCATTGTTTCCATGGTAACAAGACCTATTTTGGAAATTTTAACTCCAATGTTGCTCATCATTACTGTGAAGTTTCATGAAGTTTTGAGCATTTTTAGAATTTTGAAAATTTTGGTGTAGTTTCCATGGCAACATAGTAGTTCCAATGATCGCCAAAATCATCCAACACCTGTATATAGTGGGCACCTACATTGTTTTAAAATATGATGATTCTGAGTTGAAGCATATCCAAACAGTTCACCAAAAACCAAAAGCTCATTTTTTTCACTATTGTGCCGTTTCCATGGTAACGGCAGCCATATTAAACTATTCCATGCCATAATTAAAAAGGGGGAAGGATATTAAAAATCAAATAAGTAACGAATAGGGAATAGGGAATGGGTAACGAATAGGTAACGAATAGGGAATAGGGAATAGGTAACGAATATGCAACGAATAGGGAATAGGGAATAGGTAACGAATAGGTAACGAATAGGGAATAGGGAATAGGTAACGAATAGGCAACGAATAGGGAATAGGGAATAGGTAACGAATAGGTAACGAATAGGGAATAGGGAATAGGTAACGAATAGGCAACGAATAGGGAATAGGGAATAGGTAACGAATAGGGAATAGGGAATAGGTAACCAACTTGACGCCCATTAAAAATAACACAGTACAGATAATTATTATTAAATACACCACAGGAAGGATAAAAGTACAAGACCTAAATTACGTATCAGTCAACGAAAGGGTTCAACTTTGATTTACTTTCTCTGTTGACATCTTTTTCTTTATGATAGCTGAACATGTGATACTCATCTTCAGGTAAGAGGTTAAATTGAAGGTCCCATGAATACGGATTGAATGGGGTCAAATTGTTGACTTTTTTTATATAGATTAGACCATTGGTTTTCCCGTTTGAATGGTTTTGTTTGGTCATATCTCAACTAAAAATGTAAAAAAAAAAAAGGATAAATATTAAGCTAAATATTTAAACAATACTTTCTTACTGTTTACAACACTTTACACTCAGTAACTATGATCATGAATACATGTAACTCAGTGGAAGTCTTCACTGTCTGCATAAAGCATTAAAGAAGTCGGGTTTACATTACAAGTAAACCTGGTAAATATATATAATACAACACTTGTCAGCTGTGTTAAGCTCGGTTTCAAGCCTTATACAAATGATAAACACAAGACATACAACATTATAAAAAAAACAATCATAGTATCAACGTATTTTATCAGAGCACATATCAAACAATACGCAAAACAAAGCATATTGTATCTAAAGGAATCACATTTATACCCCAAATAAATATGTTTATGGCATAATGAAATTGATAAAATAAACACAGTACATATAATGGACCATTCAAGTTAATTTCTGACAGGTAGGGATGGATGGGGGGATTTGGTTTTATAGGTATCAGAAAATAAGTTTTTCTTTGGGGAGGGGGGGGGGGGGGCAAAAATTCAATTCTTATAAATTTAAATTGTGTGTACATTCAGATAAAAAATTATCGCCATCATATATTTTTTAATAGATTAGACCGTTGACTAGTAATTTTTTTTAGCCCTTTTTAACTTACTGTTCGGTGTGAGCCCAGGCTGCGCGTTGAAGACCTTACTTTGACATATATAATAGTTTTTCTTCTACAAATTGTGACTTGGATGGAAAGTTGTCTCATCGGCACTCATACCACATCCTCTTAGATTTATAAACAGCAATATCGACATAATCGTCTTCTCTTTTTATATTTCTATAACCTTTCCGTTCAATTTCCAAAAACACATAGCATACCTCTAATTTAATCAAATGAAAAAATATAAAAAAGAAGATGTGGACCGGAATGATTGCCAATGAGACAGCTCTCGACATAAGACCAACATGACACAATAATCAATAAGTATATGGCAACGTGCGGTCTTCGACAATGAGCAACTTGCTTAGCCCATAAACTGTTCTTTTTATAATAAAATTAACGGTACCAATTTTCTTGCACCAGATGCGCATTTCGACAATACATGTCTCTTCGGTGATGCTCGTGTATATAACTTAATACTTTGAAAATATAAACATTCATTTTGTAAACTATATTTCCATACTCCTAACAACAAACGACTTTCCGTTTAAAATTTTCCTCGGCGTTCGGTATTTTTGTTTTTTTACTTTTTACAAATTGTATTTGTCATGTGTCATAGATCACATTTACAATTTGGTGTATGTTTACTGTATTTGTTAATATGTCTATTGATTGAGTTTGGTCATTTCAACTGACATTTTATAGTGTGTCTATCTATGTTGTGATGGTACACTATTATATCAGGTTAGGATAAAAGTTTGTGCCTGTTAAAACGGTTTCTAATTCTATGGAAATATATCCCTTTCCGAACCAATTGTATAAAAAAAAAATATTACAACTTCGTGGAAAGTGGAAGGCACTCGAAGGGGATTTTTGTTTAGAAAAGAAGAAAAAATATCTTTTAATCATTAGAGAAACAGATTATTACATAGTAACGCGTGGATTATCGGAAATATCCAATCTCGATAGTTAAATTATAAATTTTAAAGTCCTCGTCGAGGCTCGGACTTTAAAATTGATAATTTAACTATCTCGATTGCATAAATCCGAGAATCCACTTGTATCAATGTAATAATCTATATTAGACTCACTGCATTTGTTTGCAATAAGCCAGTGGTTGTCGTTTGTTAATGTGGTTCATAAGTGTTTCTCGTTTCTTGCTTTTTATATAAAGTAGGCCCTTTATAGCATGCTTCTTATATCTTTTTTCATAAATTGTATTTTTGCCTGGTATGCGCTGAAATTTACAACTATGGCAAAACAAAATATTCTGCTACACCTTGACACAATAACTATTGCATACAGAAACTTATCAAGTAATCATAGATTGGGCAATTAATATAACATTCTCTGGACCTAAATATTTAATGTCACTAACACTAGTACTATATATATGGCTGGATTTCAATATATTAGGGACATTGTTTTGTGGCCTTAGAATCTTTCATTGACAGATCATTTGTTTCATCTGATTTGCAGATTGTGCCATATAAACTATTGCTTGTTCGGATTGGATTGATGAGTATTGCACAAAGGTGAACTACTGTTGCCTCTGATATAAATTAGACCTACATGTATATATATCTTTAAAATAAAATTTGGTACACACTTAATGTAATTCTCAAATTTCTTCAAAATTATACTAAGTACATAAAACGGTTAATTAAAAACAGTAAATAAATAAACATAACTATATTCAATAACAAAAATACAAAAAATGCTCAGTCGATCGAACAGTACAGATGTTAGTAAAAACACGTGTTGGTCTGAACATACCGGTATGCATCATGGCCCGTTAGAATTATGATCAGAAAAATCAGATTTTCTTATTCTTCTGCATGTTTTATTATTGAAATGACCCACATTAATTGCTGATTTAACTGATCTCCGCTT
This sequence comes from Mytilus edulis, assembly GCA_019925275.1. Classification (NCBI taxonomy): domain Eukaryota; kingdom Metazoa; phylum Mollusca; class Bivalvia; order Mytilida; family Mytilidae; genus Mytilus; species Mytilus edulis. The sequence goes on along the minus strand of CM034360.1, from coordinate 44,572,455 downwards.
GCGTCCAATGATATTGTCGCAGTAAGTTTTTAAATCCCCGATGGGATGGAAAGTACTACCACAGTCATCATTTTTGGAACCAGGACAAATAACGTAGTTCCTGTCCGTGGGCAGCATATGCCTAGATGGATAGTAGACTTCAGTTCGATGATGCAATGGTCCATTGGGTAACCCAGTGCTTGTAGGCAAATGTGGTACAGGATCATTTTGATGAACAACTCGCCAACTATTTGTAAAAAGTCTATTTCTTCAAGTGCATACTGACTATTTCCGACTTTTGGCATGCCAAATGTATATAATGAGATTTTCTCGTCTTTAATAATATGATGATATATAAGGCTTACACTTGCTAATGATGCAATAACACCTCCTAGGGAATGGCCAGTAATCAAAATATTGTAATTTGGATAGCTTGAAATTTGTTCCTTCAAACTTGTAATTACACAAGGGAATATTCTGTCGTGAGCTTCTTTGAAATATTCTTGGACTTCACCATTACCGATGCCTCCCGAGACTTTAGACGAAAACAACACAGACTGCATTTCATCTAGGTACTGTTTAAACTCAGTAGTTCCCTGATATGCCAAAACAATAACCTTACGCTTATGTGATATCATAACAGTAGCTACACATTCCCTGTAAGCGAGTAAGGATAAGTCCTCACAGTGACGACCAATCCATTCGACTATTTCAAAATCAATCATTTCTAACGAATTTAAAACATGTACGCGCACCATTGTGATCGTATATATACGGAATAGCTGATAGTTTAAGTAGCATATACGCCATTAGCAGGACTGTATTCACTATAGAACCGTGGTTTAGGACAATTCCGAACATCTGTAAATACCTGATCCGTGTTGCATTGGTAATAAGGTGTTTCAGATCCTGTTGCATGACACTGCTCACCTAATTCACACCATTTACAGTTATCAAACCAAGATGACTGTTGAACACAGTATTCACATCCCTTGTTTGTATGTGTATTGCAGTCTGCGTATCCAAGTACAGATATATTGAAAATTGATAATATCATAATCATAATGCATATACATTCCATACTTGTTGATGTCTGTGGTGTCTGAAATAGCAAATACAAATATAAAGGAAGATATAATTCGTACGTCGAAACCTATAAGTTACCATTAATGACGTCAACAACACTCTTATTGTTTATACCCCCTGAAAATGGGATTACTAATTATAACAACTGTTAAAAAAAATGTCTTTTCACGTTTTGAATGCATCGTTTTCAAAAGTTGTATCGTGTGTCAAATGTTTAATAACATTACAATGATTCCCTAAATATGAAAGCTGTAGAATGTTTGCTTTAATAAAGGCAACAGTAGCATAACGCTCTTCAATAGTCATAAATCAATTAAGCGAAAAACAAATCCGGTTTACAAATTAAGACCGAGGGAAACAATGGAACAACAACAAAAAACTGCAACAAAACAACTTTCATTGAAACGGAGTTTCAGATAACAACTGTCATGATGTATAATAACAGAAATACCGAACTCCAATGAAAATTCAAAATGTAATGTTGACCTTTATGAAATGGCAAATCAAAAGCTCAAACACAACAGACGAATGGAAAACAGCTTTCATATTCCCGACTAGGTACATTTCCTTATGTAGAAAATGGTAGACTAAACCTGGTTTTATAGTTCTCGAAACCTCTCACATGTATGGCAGTCGCATAGAACTCCTTAATATTGACAACAAAACAAACAGTCATCATTAAAGGTAAAATGTCGAAAATTGGCGTACAGCAGTCAATATGTGTTTTAATCAGAATCAACAGTAACACAAATAACCATTTCAACAACAACAACAAAATACAAAAGAGCACATACACACTCTATAGACAAAGGACATAATAAAAAATATAGGACAAGATAACATAAAAGACCATAGCACAATAACATAATGGTGAGATATATAAATACTGAACAAAGCGAAACGTATTTCACCAAAAAACGACTAAATAATAAAAGAAATATACATAAACAAATAAAAAGAACACTATAACTACATACAGGTGAATTTCATATATTGCTGTTAAGGTGTGGGGGTTGGGATTTACAATTCAACAGTTAAAATCATGTCAGATTATAGTACTGAAATAACAGCTTATGTCAAATTCGAGGTACAAGTCTTAAAATGAAACAAATGGAGCCGTGTCTGTTGTTTCTTTACTTTCTAGTTTTGGACCATATATTAATGGAACCCAAAGTTTAATTTTCCTCGGAGTAAAGGATTATTGTGATTGTACTTTTTATAGCTTTTTACTGAAAGCATTTTGATTTTTTTCCTTTAGACGATTTTTCAATTGCATATATGACGAATGATGGAAAACAGGCTACAAAACATTTGATGGAATTATTTTAGAGAAAGATCGAGATATAAAATTATCCAGAAGTTCTTTACAGTTGGTTTTTTTTAGAATCCACATATGGTGAACACCAATACGCTAGTATAGACAGTTTCACGGTATTTCTGAATACCCTCTTGCAATACAGACAGTAGTTTTGTCAATTCCGTTGTAGAACATACATATGAGCCGGCAATGTTTTATTTTTTACACGGAATTTTGTGAAGCTTTGGTATCTAATACAAACAAGGTAGGTCCTCGGATTAACGTTCAATGTAAAAAATAATACCACAAAAAAACTCCGTAATGTTCATTGAAGCAAAGAAGGGCTAATGATTCTATAAAATCAAATCATTGTCAAATGACATGTTTTTGTATGTGGGATTACCTGAATGCAATTGTTTTCCTATTTCGTTTTCAATACAATCGTGGTAGTATGATTTACATACAAAAACAATTTTATTTGCAGGAACAACAACATATTTATCGTGAAGAGATGATAGACATTCCACAGTTTCTTTTTCTCTGGAAACGGACCATGGTGGATCATGGAATATGTGCAAACTTCTGAAATAAAATTCCTTCCTTTTCAAACATCTGCTCCAAAAGTATTATCTGAAAATGATAGATAAGTGGTTTGTTGAATTACTTTAACAACCAGGCCTGGGGTAATGGTAATTTGTAATTGTAATGCACTGTAATATTACATTTTTTGGATGTAATGCAAAGTAATTTGTAATGCACATTTTCTGCATTACAATTACATGTAATGTAATGATTACTTTAGTTAAAAATTGATGTAATGCCTCCATTACAGTACATTACTTTTCATTACAAATTGGTAAAATACATAAAATTGAAGAATATTGTATAATAAAAATAAAATATTAACAAAAACAAAAGAAAGTATGGAATAAAATTTTTGTCACAGTTAATTACTGTATTAAATAAATTACATCAATCTTTAAAACACACATTAAGGTAATAAATATAAAATGGTTAAAATTATCAAGTCTTGATTTTGGTTTCTGATATTTGTTTAAAATGATATTAGGAATATTTTGGTGTTTGGTGGTTTGGTGTTCAATGAAAAGTCTTATAAAAATTTATCAAACAAAACTATTTAGATGAATGGAAAATACATGAAGATGAAATTTTCATAATTCTATACACACCTTACATGTATTTCAGTGAAAGATTGAATTTGTCAAACAACATTTTAAAACCAAACTGTGGTTTGGTCCTGTCTGTGTTGTTATTTCACCTAATTAATATCAAAATGTTTTTATTGCAATCAAATCTTCTCAACTTATGTTTGTCCTCACAGAGCCCTTAAGCATTTCAAAAGATAATCCTTTAATGACACATTTATTATATTCCTTTGAAATCCCTTAATGATGTCTTAATGATTAAGTGATCAATGTAAGAAACAAAATTTTATGATAATTTATTTATTTTTTTACCACCACCTAAGAATTTTAAAAGTGACTTTTCCAGTTTCATGCCTCCTACAGTCTACTACTCCATCAAAGAGTATAGACACAGGTATGGTGCAATACATGATGTTGCATACAATGAATGACATCTACTTGTCTGAGCCATGTGAAGAAATTTCAATCAATGCACTGGAATGATGGAAGTCAAATTCAGTTTTCCTTTCTTCTTTGGCTAATACAGCTATCAAGTATTTAGCCATTTCACACACATCAGCTGCTGTAGAAAGGCATTTTTTAGTATTGCCAGAAAGGTGTACAGAACTGATCGCTGTTCTCTTAGTGACATCACTTTTGAACCTCTTATGATAATAAAGTTCAATGGACATATTGATTAACCAGTATTTGAAGTCTATGTCACTAACACTGTATATATATCTTCATATACCCCTGTATTATTTATCAATTTCTTTATAAAATCTGTTTTTTGAAATGTTTTTAGTTTTTATATTGAAAAAGTAATGTGTAATGTAATGCATTACATGGGCAAAGTAATTGTAATGTAATGCATTACATGTGAGAAAAAATGTAATTGTAATTGTAATGGAAGAATCACAAAGTAATTGTAATGTAATGCATTACATTGCAATGTAATGGCCCCAGGCCTGTTAACAACAGCACTGTGGTGTGTGCATACAATGAATGATAACTTGTGGTCAGCGATATGACATGGAACAACCTTTAAATGAATCAAGAACATATCTTCCCTTTAGAGCATGTGCTGGACTGCAACATTAATTTCAATGAAATGTAAATCGCACCCTAGTTCCTAAATATTAGTGAAATTCTTCAATAACATGTGTTTCTTTCTTTAAAATACAAATCTGGTCTCTACTAAAACCTGGTGAAACATGTACGTTTTTTCGAAAATAATCCATAGATATGTTGTTCAGGTCCACAAGAAGCATATAGACAAATAGTGAATTCATGATCAAACATCAATTGACTGTAAAAAAAATAAAAACAATAGTTATCGTGATATGCTGTCAATAAAAAATCTTGTTAGTTCAACGTCCTACCCTCAAATTAGCTTACAAAATCTTCGAGATAATATGGACGAGTCTCGTGACGTCAACACCAACGTATGAGACTCTAAATTCAGGATAGGAAAAACGAAGGAGAAAGATACCAGAGGGACATTCAAACTCACAAGTCGAAAATAAAATGACACAGCCATGACAAAAAAACGAACAAGACCAAATGACAAACAGCAATAAACACAACACAAACACCGAAAACTAAAGCATCATGAAAAGCAACAAAAAACGGGCATGATCTTATGTGCTCGGGAAAGGTATGCAGATCCTGCTTCACATTTTGCATCCGTCGTATTGTTTATGAAAGTTCAAACATAGTGAAAGGTATGCTTTAGTAGATCAAGTTCGGTGAAAAAAGGTCAAAATTGTGGTCACGACGATTAAACATACCCGGCGTCATCTGTGAAACATATATTGCATAACGGTTTACTAAACTTGTAATAGTGTCCGTAAAGTTCTTGAAGGGATGGTTTCAACTTCATCACTTGGAACTCTTGGTTTAATAGCTGCCTTGTGAGCATACACCCTTTATTAGTGAAATCATGATAAACACGTTCGCCTTCAATATTGTATCAACTGGCATATATTTACTCCGTTTTCCGGCTCTGCTGGGATGTTGGTACATATGCATCGAAAGTTCATAATTGTGAAGCTGAAATTAACTTCACACCCTCAATTTGAATTTCTAGATTTTAATAAGATATGAGGCAGCCCTTACTGTATATATTGTAACTAATATCATTTATATGAACCAAATATTTTAACTGATTGAAGTAGATGTTTTGGAACAAAAAAGTAAAGTAAACCTGAAATATATTTTTTTATACAGTTTCTTTTTTGTAATTGTTTGAAAATTAGTTTTTTTATGAAAAATGTTTGTGTGTTATTTTGTGTTACTAAATTTTTTGTTGTTTATATTTTATAGTATGTCTTTCTATGTTGTGGTGTTACGCTATTGTTTCAGATAATGGAGAAGGTTTAATACCATTAAAACATTTAATCCCGCTGCAATTGTTTGCACCTGTCCTAAGTCAGGGATCTATTGTTCAGTAGTTGTCGTTTGTTTATATGGTTCATAAATTATTAAGTATTTCTCGTGTTTTTATTTTGGATAAGATTTTACACTAGTAATTTTTTTTTATAGATTAGACCATTGGTTTTCCCATTTTGAATGTTTTTACACTAGTTTTTTTGGGGCTCTTCATAGCTAGCTGTTCGGTGTGAGCCAGTCAGTACCTTGACATATATGATATGGTTTACTTTAATGTATTGTGACTTTCATGGAGAGTTGTCTCATTTGCACTCATACCACATCTTCCGATATCTATTGAAGTTTATTTTGACATAAAAGCGTTTCTAACACAATAACTAACTTTCATTTCCTAACCAGAAATCATTTAGATACTAACATTATATTGTCATTAGTTTTTAACGAAAGTGCACAGTTGAAAGGTATGGCAAGCCGTTCACGTCAAAACTATGTTTAAACCATTTTTAGAAAAATTTACACACTGAGAATTACAACAAAGCACACTGAGATTTAAAAACTTCAAAACGCACACTGAGAATTTAAAATTACACACTGAGAATTGAAAATTTACACACTGAGATTTCATAAAGACGCACTGAGATTACAAAAATGAAAAACGCACACTGAGAATTGAAAATTACACACTGAGAATTGAAAATTACACACTGAGATTTCAAAACGACACAGTGAGAATAAATAAACTGAAAACACACACTGAGAATTTGAAATTACACACTGAGAATTTAAAATTACACACTGAGATTTGTGCGCACTTTTTATGCGCACATATCTAATTAGCATACTTAATCTGAATCTATTACAAGCTTAAAACAACAAGGGGACATAACTCGTTAGTCCTTCGATTTGGTTCCAAATTATTAATAAAAAAAACTTTAAAAATACAAGAACAAGAAAAATACCCACTTACTTTTATTACAAAATATAACCAAATGGTAAAAAACTTTATTAAAATTATAAGAAAACATTGGAACAATCTGTAAAAGAATGCAGGAAAATTTTTACTCTCTCCTCTCGTCCAAGGAAAGTGTCTATTATAGCATATAAACGTAACAAAAATTTAAAAGATTAACTTGCGAAATCAGGAAAACAGTTGGAAGACTCCAAAAGGGACCCATGTTTAATTACTGGTAGTAATGATCTGGATTATAGGCAACAAACTAACTTATGAATATAAGCGATGTTAAGTCTTGAAATTTATTACGAATGTTGGTTGAAGGAATCGCATTTCATTATAACAAGAGTTCTTGAGATCAAGATATTAATCTGTTGAATTATTCATCTCATGAATATTCATTAGTAATTTGCATATTAATCTCAGTGTGTATTTTTGAAATCTCAGTGTGTAATTAACAATTCTCAGTGTGTGTTTTTCAATTTATTTCATCTCAGTGTGTCTTTTTAAAATCTCAGTGTGTAATTTTGAATTCTCAGTGTGTGTTTTTTTATTTTTTTTTAAATCTCTGTGTGTAATTTCGATTTCTCAGTGTGTTATTTTAGGTTTTTAAATCTCAGTGTGTATTTTTTTCGAAAAAAGGGTTTAAACATAGTTTTGACGAGAACGGCTTGCCATAGAAAGGTTCCTTGCTTGATTGAAATAGAACACCTGTATGAAATATTCCAGGTGGAATGTACACGGAATATAGTAGGAATATTGGTCTAAACTCCTACCAGAAAAGAGTGATATTCCAGTCAGACAGTAGTAAGAATCCACACGGAAAATAACCGAAAAATTTAAATTAGCAGGAATGTTTTAGTAGGAATGTATATTCCTACCAGGAATATGCAAATTAGCAGGAATAATTTGGAAGGAAAATAAAATTCCTACTAGAAAACTTAGTAGGATTTTTTTTTAAATTCCACCCAGAAAAAATATTGTCTGGTAGGAATCTAAAAATATACAAAATGTAAGTGTATATTCACAAATACACAACTGGGTCAATGATTTAAGGATGTACTTAGGTGAGATTAAAATATTGTTAGGTCATGGACCTCCTTTTCGAGATAATTGAGTTTTAAAAATATGGCGGGAAAAGGCTGACTCGGACTTTTACCTTATATTTGCATTGGTATTATTGGGTCTCAAAACAAAAGAAAGAAAATTAAGAATCTTCTAAGATTTTGGTAAATGACCTTTCATGAGCTATTAAGTCTTATATGAAAAAATAAATGGGTGTTATGGGGCAAAATATTTTACATTGTATTGTATGGGAAAACACCAAGGAGTCCGAACATTTGACACCAATTCAAAAACCTCACCTAAGTACATCCTTAAGTTTGAATCTCAACAACAAAGAACAAAAGAAATTCATGGAATAAATTCATTTTTTTAAATGGACTTTTGAAATGTATAAGGAAAATATATGCAAGCTTGAAATTGTGTAATACATAAACATAAAGAAAAGCCAAAATATGCCTAGTTGAATTTAAGAGTTATGAACAAATAATGAGTAACATTATGTACTGTTGTTGAGTGAATTGATAACTGAATATTTTGGCAGGCAGATAAAAAAATCGTTTTGAATGTATAAGAATTACCTTCAATCTTCATTAGCCATATGTTTTTACATTTCTATATTGTAGTTGTGTGACCCTAGCTTGCAGCATTGTGCTCCAACACAACTTTTCATTCTTTTCCCCTCCAACTTTTGAATTTTTAACTGGAACCTGCTTGCAGGTAACACTGCAAAATGAGTGTTCTTAGCAAACAGGAATCCGGTGCAAGATGATTGCAGGTAGAAAGATTATCTGATAGGAATCTATCAATTGATTCTGGTAGGAATATTGTACAAATAGTAGGAAAATAAATAATCAAATCAGATTTTCAAAAAAGAAAATAATCCATAGAGACTTTTAAGATTCCACCTAGGTAGTAGGATTTTGGTGGTAGGAATATAAAAAAAAATCCAGTCAGATTTGTTTTTCATTTTCCATGTCCGCCTACTTTCTATATGGAATCTTTGATTCTAGGTAGATTCCTACTTCATTCCTACTAGTGTCTAGGTGGAATCCTACTATATATTTCGTACGAGTATCTACAGATTGAGGACAGAAGAAATGGCTGAAGCATATTTTGGGCAAAAAAGTCAAAGTTGAAAGTTATGGTTATTAACAAAAACTGAGCTAAGCGAACAGTATATTACCAAAACTGGACTAAACAATAAAGGTTAAAAAAATACATCTACAAATAAAAAGAACACTATGACTAACAAACACTTTTAGGAAATTATTTTACTTGATAATTATTTGAGTTTCCCTTGTTTGCAGACGAAAGATATAGGGAAAGAACAAAACTCTCTCAACTTTGGAGTTTACAAGTCAAAGTCATATTTGCAGGATTATTCTGTTTCAGCCTTTCCGACTTAAAAAAAAAAAGTATTCTCCAAAAGAGTATTGCATAAAGTGGGCTCTATATAATGATGGAAAATTGTATGTTGGAAAAGGAAAATAAAATAAAGTAAACTTCCATAAATAAACTATTAAATAAAATAAAATGGAATTATATTGCATTGCTTAAGCTCTAAGACAAAGTAGGTGACGTAAGATTAAGTTATAAATAGTTTCGTCTTTTTGTAAATAATATAGTTAATCTCATTTCTAGAGTTCTTTTGATCATAGCTATTAATCTGACGTTGAGAAATAAATTAAATAAACTGTCATCTTTTAAAAGAATAAAAATATTTGTAATTTGCCGTAGGAAAATAACCTCAAAGTGTTTTCTATTGTCCACTTAATAATTCTGTAAAGTAAGTAAAGATTTTGATAATCCTTTAATTGCTTTTACATAACTAAATAAAATATATGTCAATCATATACATTTATAACATAAAAAGAGAATAGTTGACAAATAAAAAGCAACTTTAGAAAATTCAAAATTGACGCTTAAATTTCATAGGTGAATAAAATAATTCCAATCAGCACGTGATGTTGGGGTTAAAAAGGGAAGACCGCAACCTCCCAACATCACATATCACACTTCAATGTAGATAGCTGTTTGGAATAAATAATTGAAACATCATTGTATTTTATTCACCAGGTATGTAAACTGTTAAAGTGTAAACTATTTTCAATTGAATTTTAAAAGTAAGAATTTATCTTCTGATTTAATAACTTAGTTTCGTATTTATAACTTAACTTAAATTTATAAAAGATTTTCATTAACAGAAATAAGTTAAAAACAAAGTTTACTATTTAAATACATGATGACATATCACACTTAAATGTAGATAGCTGTTTGGAATAAATAATTGAAACATCATTGTATTTTATTCACCAGCGCCAGCCAGGCCTCGAAAGTACAAGTGTCCGAGATGAGGGACACGCCAGAAGAAGGCATAACATAGACCTGAATATGAGCGAGCTAGTATTCCCCAGATTACCGAGTGAAAATATTGTCCGAAGCCTCATTATGATTCCTAGAAAGAAGCTAAAACCCCCGTATAGATAAAAGCAAGTCAGAGTAGTCCCCAAGTGAAAGATGCCAGTCCGCCGATATATAACTTTATTAACGTTGTCGAGGGAAAGGGGAGACAACATGACAGTGCAGCGATTCTTCCCCCTTTTCCTGCATTACAGATGGTGGAGCAAGAGGAAAGATTCTTGGTACCTCAAAATTCAAAAACCTGCGTTTGGAGACCTAAAATTTTCAAAGAACCAGTCTAAAGTGAACTTTACTTAAGAAATCTATATGGAGTTTTTGGACAAGAAATGTGTTATAAACCGAAAAATTGGAAATTTCTTTAAAGTTTGAACCTGGAACATTATACCTGTTGTATGTGATTAGCTTTTCGAAACCTATCGTTATTCAAAGTTGTGGAGAAGACACGAAGAAAAATCGGAACAATACAGAAATTGGACTAAAAACAAAATTATCGGACCATTGTGATTATGTTTTCAAAATATTGTATGAAATGATGTTGTATATATATGTAAATATTTTGTGAGTATTGATATGTGTGATTTGTTAAAAAAAAAAGAGTTGCTAAATTTAAAAATAATTCAAATTCTTGCAGAAGACTAAGTAAGTCAAACTAATGGAAAATGATTATAAATAATATGATTTAACGTAATTTAAGCGAAAATAGTTTAAAAAAATAGGTTTTACAAATGCATAAAAAAAATCTGAATATGAGTTTAAAGAAAAGTTTTAAATTTTGTTTTAAATCATAAATAGGTTTGTAAGAAAGGACATATATGCTTTTTAAACAACTTTTGAGATTAGTTAGAGCAATAATAATTAACAAGTAAAATAAATGAGTAAATTTTAAGGTGTAATCTAAATTCATTTTACTTAAAGGGCAAACGTTGATTTGCAAAATCCTTTTGTTTAAGTGAAAACTGAGCAGCGGTTAGAATAACACGCTATAAAAGTAGCAATGATGGAAAATATAAGTAAATAAGATAAATAAAATGAATAAATGTGTTAAAAAAACCAATCAATTTGAAAGAAAAACAAGGAAGGCAAATAATGTTACAGTAATGGTCGTTGATAAATAATGAAAGTACAAAGATTCGTACATGAAAATATGAAATTGAACATTGAAGAATTAAAAATGTAATATTATTTGGAAGTTAAAGTTCAGGCGGTTAATATTCATTAAACTGTGAAGGATTAAAAGAAATGCCTCTGTTTAGATGAGAACCATAAAATAATGCCTCAAATTTTAACTTACAAAAGATAAAAGTACATAAATTAAACATCAATATAGAAAAGTAAAATAAATGTGAACGTGTAGCATTGTGTTTTGCAGCGATTATTTTAATTCTAAGTTGAAATTGATATGTAAATTTCCCTTTAAGAGAAATAAAGGTTGTTGGAGTCGTAAGAATTTTTGGGTATTCATGACACCCTTAAATTAGTGCTATGTATGGATTCGCCATCTATATAAAAACGTGACTTAAGCTTACATAAATAGTCTCTTAAAGATTAATTTTGATATAAATTGAAAAACTTGATAGGTAATCAAAATGTTGTAGAGTAATTATACACTTTGTTTAAAACTTGTCTAAAATAAGAACTAAAGCAGTGTAGTAGTAGTTGGGAAAAAGTATTTAAGTCATGTGCTTTGAGGGTATGACTCACGATAGAATTTGGAGTCGGAGCAAACTACCAAAGAAAACGGGCATACGCCGAAAAATGGGTATGACACCGAGGTAGATTTGGAGTTCGAGCAAACTATCAAGAATGTGGGCTTATCACCTAGTAATTTGATTAAATACATAGAGGATAAAAACTGCTTAAATATGAAAAAATAAAAATAGAACACCATTATGCCTGTTAAATAAAGCAACACCGTTGAAAAAAAAAATAGAATATATCTTCAAAATATAAAGCTTTGAAAAATCTTGTCCTTTGAACAATGCTTTAAAATATAATTAGTTAGATCGTGATTTACTTAAAAGCTTTAAACAATAAAATGAATGAAAAATTGAAATTGCCAAATAAACTGATAAATAAAATTGCGGGAGCAATTTTTTTCGAACAACAGGGATATATAATGATGGAAAATTGTATGTTGGAAAAGGAAAATAAAATAAAGTAAACTTCCATAAATAAACTATTAAATAAAATAAAATGGAAATATATTGCATTGCTTAAGCTCTAAGACAAAGTAGGTGACGTAAGATTAAGTTATAAATAGTTTCGTCTTTTTGTAAATAATATAGTTAATCTCATTTCTAGAGTTCTTTTGATCATAGCTATTAATCTGACGTTGAGAAATAAATTAAATAAACTGTCATCTTTTAAAAGAATAAAAATATTTGTAATTTGCCGTAGGAAAATAACCTCAAAGTGTTTTCTATTGTCCACTTAATAATTCTGTAAAGTAAGTAAAGATTTTGATAATCCTTTAATTGCTTTTACATAACTAAATAAAATATATGTCAATCATATACGTTTATAACATAAAAAGAGAATAGTTGACAAATAAAAAGCAACTTTAGAAAATTCAAAATTGACGCTTAAATTTCATAGGTGAATAAAATAATTCCAATCAGCACGTGATGTTGGGGTTAAAAAGGGAAGACCGCAACCTCCCAACATCACATATCACACTTCAATGTAGATAGCTGTTTGGAATAAATAATTGAAACATCATTGTATTTTATTCACCAGGTATGTAAACTGTTAAAGTGTAAACTATTTTCAATTGAATTTTAAAAGTAAGAATTTATCTTCTGATTTAATAACTTAGTTTCGTATTTATAACTTAACTTAAATTTATAAAAGATTTTCATTAACAGAAATAAGTTAAAAACAAAGTTTACTATTTAAATACATGATGACATATCACACTTAAATGTAGATAGCTGTTTGGAATAAATAATTGAAACATCATTGTATTTTATTCACCAGCGCCAGCCAGGCCTCGAAAGTACAAGTGTCCGAGATGAGGGACACGCCAGAAGAAGGCATAACATAGACCTGAATATGAGCGAGCTAGTATTCCCCAGATTACCGAGTGAAAATATTGTCCGAAGCCTCATTATGATTCCTATAGAGACGCTAAACCCTTGAAAGATGTCAGTCCCGAATACAGTATACGCGAGAAAAGTCTATAGTGAAAGATGTCAGTCCGTCCCGATATTACAGTATTATTAATCGTTTTGGAGGGAAAGGGGAGACAACCCGACAGTGCAGCGATTCTTCCCCCTTTTCCTGCATTACATCTACATAAAGTATTGATGGACATTTTTGTTTCTAGATATTAGATATTCTAGATACTAGTACCGTACTAGATCTGAATTCAAATCCGAATGTCTTCCCTGGTTAGATTATTTAAATTATTTCTACTTATAGAACTCCTTGATCAGCGGGAAATATCGGTGTTTCTTTAAATGACAAACAAGGTTTCTATAATATTTGCTTTTCCTCTGACAAATAAACTCATCATATATACCAGGACTAAATTTAGTATACGTCAGACGCGCGTTCCGTCTACAAAACCATTTTCAGTTCCTGCAGAAAAACAAAATTTTAATTTTTTGAGCAATTCTTTGACAGAAACTCCATCTCTTTGGTGTGTTCATAAAACAATTTACAAATATGTTCATCTTCTTCACATTCGCTCGTTAGTTTTAATACAACTGTTCCCTGTGGGTTATATTATTAGCAGTTTGGATAATACTGACTTCACCAATTCTGCAAGCTAGTTTATGATAGACGCATGCTTTTTTGAAATTGTCTGCTTTGACCGTGAACTCATTAAAGAGTCCATCATTAAAATTATGTACGATAGACTCGCGTATTGCCTACCAAGTACTCATCAATGAAACTTAAATAAAAAGTCCAAATACATCCTGAAGTTGAAGAGCATCAAGGATCCGAAATTCCAAATGTTTTGTCAGATATCCTTATTATTAGTATTCGAAAAAATGCAAAGTCGTCAAAACAGTTAATTTAAAATTATGTCAACATCACTGATTGCTCTGAATTGCTGACTACTGGGCTGGTGATACCATATCGGAATGCCATTGACCAATTGATTGTTATTATACTGATTTTAGATACAGGGATACAAATTGGGAACGCTATATGAGTGTTTCGTCGACAGAAAACTTATCAGTGACACTCGGGAAAAAAAAGTTAAAATTTCCAAATAAATGATGTAAGAGCTTTGAGAAACTAAATTTCCGAAAGGTATTGTCAAATACACCTACGATCATCTTTTTCCTGGGTTAGCAAATTCTTAGTAATACTATTTCAAAAATGCAAAAAGGTTTAAATAGTTGATTTTAAATAATGATAATGTAATAGTGATAGCGCATGTCGAAGCAGGATGGCTGACTACTTGGTTTAATGTACAATCGGAAAGAGACCTCCAAGAGCAGCATCAACGACCCAGTGTGTGTAGATAAACTCGGCACTATATACTCGAAAAAGAATTGTGTACTTTTCGTTTTAAAAAGACTATTAAGTAAAGCTCGAATAAAAAAGATAAAAAGGTTAAATAACCTACGAGGTTGAAGAGCATAAAGAAATCAAAATTACAGCTAATTTCATTAGCAAAATTAGTTGCAAAAGAAGTAAAAAATGATGTATGAAAGGGGGAAAATTGCATTGTTTTCAGATATATTAACTTTAACGTCAATGCATGATGAGACATCAATATTCTAAGAGATGTTTGTGCTCTGAAAAAAATATTACCAAATTGTTCCTTACAATCCATGCAGACTTTATAGATGTCAAACTATTGCTAACCCTAGCACATGAGGGAAAGTGTTTGAAGACTGGAATACAATGTATCTGGAAATATAATTTGACCAAAAAACAACATAACATTGGTTGATCTATACTCAGTCTGTTGTCACTAATTCTTTTATGTTATTATGTTACTAGTATGTCTTTTCACAGTGCATTTCTATAGTAAGAGTACGATTTGCAAGGGACTTTTTTTTGTGTTTCGGAATCATTTTGATCTGTTGTGTTGTATTATATTGTAACTTCAGATATATAAAAATAAGGTGATGTGTTATGGCTGCCAATAAGAAATCATTTAACTATAGAACAAAGGACAAGGATGTCAACATCTACTGGTCACCGTGCAAACTTCGACTATGATGAGCAAAACCATTATCGTACAGAAAGCTTTAAAAAGCTACGAATTACAAAATGTGAAACCAATTGCTTTAACTGAATGCAAAAAACCAAAAACATAAAAATAAAACAATTGCGGTGGAGACCAACGACAACCAATAGATTAAGGCGTCCTGCGCCCGGGAACAGACACATAAAATATGTTGTGGGGTTGAACATGTTTGTGAGGGATCAACGCTGACCTCACCTAGGACAGTAATGTAATACAGTAGTAAACAAATAAAACAAAGTTATCAGTTGCAAATGGGCGGTGGAGAGTCTCATTAGCAATAATACCACATATGCTCATTAGTTTCTAAATAGACTCATCCGATCTGTTCCTTTGATTTAATTTCAAAATACAGTCTACAATTTGTATGTATTCATTTATATACATAATAATGTATATCTCATTTGCAAAATTTAAGGTGTTCATAAGTCAGGAGCAAAATAAAGGCAACAGTAATATACTGATGTTCCAAGGTCGTAAATCGATTTAGAGATAACAAATCTGGGTTTTAAACTAAAAATGAAGGACATACATCAACTATGAGAGGAAAACAAAGGAACAACAGGAACACTGAAGTGCAATAATAAACAAACGCCAACATACATATAAATGTACTATTTGATAACAACTGTCATACTTCCTTACTAGGGACAGGACATTTTAATAAAAAATGGTGGGATGCTCCTTGTTAAATGGCTAGCCAAAGCTCCCACTTTATGGCAATTTTCGCGCAAATTACAACACTGTGTGACAGAAATATAGAACAAACACACAAAAGAACATTCATCGAAGAGAAACTTACAAACAGATAATATAAAAGTCGACACAACATGCAAACTGAAGAAGAACAACGAACATATTGTTCAATCAACGACAAACACCACATGTTATAAAAAAACAGTGACGCGCTTACGTAACTAACATGCAAAGTCAAAAACAAACATTGCTGATGACCAAAAAAAGGGTGTGTCTTTAATATTTGTAAACTGCCACTCAATTTACGTGTACTGATGTATGTATTTTAAATGATATCTAAAAAGATTTCCCCAAAAGGATCTTACTTTTAAAAATCTAGTATCAGCAGCAACAACTATTTTTCGTTCCAAATTGTTAATGTTCGTTTTTTGGACGGTGACGTTCCTTAGAATTCATTTTGCGTTGTGTGTATATCACGATTGTTCACTATGCTCGTGTTTGTATATGGATATGTTATTAACAACAATATATGATTTAATGTTGGATGTAACGCGTCTTCTGATTGGCTGACGTTATTTTGTTATCAGCCCATAGACATAATTTAGTCATGTGACCGTGACGTCATCAACGTTTTTTCATGGTTTTCTACGGTTTTTAAAATGGAATTTACAATCAAATTATAGAAAATGACTGTAATATTTTTTCTGTCTATTCGAAATATTATTCAGTGTGCACCAACATTTTTATGTTATTTCTTCATAGACAGAAAAAATATTACAGTCATTCCTTAAATAGAAAAGAAATATTTGTTTGACCATCCAGTTCAAATTTTCGAAATTTTCCTTTGACCGATGCACACATTACACCCCTCAATTCGAGAATCGACTTACTATAGCTCTCCATCAAGTCGCAATAGGGTTTCTCTCCAGTTCTTAAATATTTTCGAAATTTTCCTTTGACCGATGCAGACGATTCGTACCCCTCTTATTCGAGAACCGTCTAAGCTCTCCATGGTATTTATATTTAATGATTTTAATAAAATTCTATATTAAAAACATGCTTTAAATAATGATGGAAAGTTTTCAAATATCAGATGCAATATGTTTCTCTCCAATTCAATAAACATATAATTTAATTTATTAAAATAAACCAAGTGATGAGGGAAGTAAACTAGAGGCTCTGGCGAGCTTGTGTTGCATATTAAACAAAGCATCACATGGATTCATGACCAAATTGTGTTTCGGAGATGGTGATGTGTTTGTAGATCTATGGGGTCGCGTAGGGGTAGGGGAAATGACAAGTATATTTTTGGTGGAATGGGCGGTTAGGGATATGGGTTGGGTGGTTACGGGTAAGCATAGTTATGGGTATATACAGTTAGGTATGCGAAGGGTTGAGGGGGGTTAAGGATGAAATAGGTTAATTGTAGGGTTAAATTTATAGGTTGGGCTAAAATTGAGTGTATGTGCAGGTGGGTGTGTGAGAGAGATATTACCGAGTGTGTGTATGTGTGAGAGAGAGAACCGAGTGCAGAGATAGAGTACCGCGTGTGGGTGTGTGTGAGAGAGAGAGAGTACCGCGTGCGGGCTGGTGTGTGTGAGAGAGAGAGAGTGAGTACCGCGTGCGGCTGGTGTGTGTGTGAGAGAGAGTACCGCGTGCGGGCTGGTGTGTGTGTGAGAGAGAGAGTACCGCGTGCGGGTGGGTGTGTGAGAGAGATATTACCGAGTGTGTGTATGTGTGAGAGAGAGAACCGAGTGCAGAGATAGAGTACCGCGTGTGGGTGTGTGAGAGAGAGAGAGAGAGAGTACTGCGTTCGGGCTGGTGTGTGTGTGTGAGAGAGAGGGTACCGCGTGCGGCTGGTGTGTGTGTGAGAGAGAGAGTACCGCGTGCGGGCTGGTGTGTGTGTGAGAGAGAGAGTACCGCGTGCGGGTGGGTGTGTGAGAGAGAGAGTGAGTACCGTGTGCAGGCTGGTGTGTGTGTGAGAGAGAGAGTGAGTACCGCGTGGGGGCTGGTGTGTGTGTGTGAGAGAGAGAGAGAGAGAGAGTACCGCGTGCGGGCTGGTGTGTGTGTGTGTGTGAGAGAGAGAGAGTACCGCGTGCGGGCTGGTGTGTGTGTGTGAGAGAGAGAGAGTACCGCGTGCGGGCTGGTGTGTGTGTGTGAGAGAGAGAGAGAGAGTACCGCGTGCGGGTGGGTGTGAGAGAGAGAGAGAGAGAACCGCGTGCAGGTGGGTGTGTGTGAGAGAGAGTGAGTGAGTACCGCGTGCAGGCTGGTGTGTGTGTGAGAGAGAGTACCGAGTGCGGTTGGCTGTGTGAGAGTTTTCGGGTTGTTGTGTGAGAGGGAGAGAGAGTATCAAGTGCGGATGGGTGTGAGAGGGAGTATCAAGTGCGGGTGGGTGTGAGAGACAGAGTATCGAGTGCGGGTGGGTTTAGAGGGAGAGAGTACCGAGTGAGGATGAGTGTGAGAGAGTATCGAGTGCGGGAGTAACGGATGAGTGTTTGAGAGAGTGTGGGTGGCTGTGTGAGAGGGAGAGAGAGCGTACTGAGTGCGGCTGGTGTGAGGGAGAGTATCGAGTGCGGGTAGGTGTGAGAGGGGGAGAGAGTATCGAGTGTGGGTGAGTGGGAGTGGGAGAGAGCATACTGAGTGTGGGTGGGTGTAAGAGAGAGTATGTGTAAGAGAGTGAGTGTATGGGTGGCTGTTTGAGAGGGAGAGAGAGTACCGAGTGCAGTTGGTAAAAATGTATGTATTCATGTGTATGTAAGAGAGTATCGATTGTGGGTGGGTATATGAGAGAGAGTGCCCAGTGGGAGTGTCAGAGAGAAGAATTAGAGCACGGAGGGGTTTGAGTGGAGACAGAGTGTGTGTCAGAGAGGAATGAATGTAAGTGAGAGAGTGGGTGTGTGAGAGAGGTGTGAGTGAAAGAGAGAATGTGAGAGAGTGGTTTTGGGAAGGGAAAAGGATATGAGAGAGGGGTGATGAGAATTTTATAAAAACTTTTTTTATGAAAAAATGGATATAATTGATTCACACTTTTATAATAATAAAAAAGGAAAAAACTACCTAGTTGGTTGGCTGTTTGTGGTTTTTCACCGTACTGAATATTGGATACTATATTGGGTCCAAACATTTTTGCCACTGTTTTTCAGACACGGTAACCGTGTAATACTTGCTATGTGGTATGGATATTTCTACTATTAAAGACAGAACAATGACATATAGTTGTTATGTGATCTCTGGTTAATAGTTGTCTTCTTGGCAGTCATATCGTAACTCCTTATTTTATAAGGATTCCAAAGTTCAGTAACAGGGTGACACTGGTTACATTACAGTAGCAATGGAGTCCTGAATGCTCTTCAACTTCGTACTTTATTTGGCCTTTTTTGCTTTTAATTCGAGTGTCACTGATGAGTCTATTGTAGACGAAACTCGCGTCTGGCGTAAATATCAAATTTCATTCCTGGTAGTCTAGTACTGTAAATTCAGAAATTATTGCATGCATTTATTATTGCGATTTTGTCATTTTAGACTTAAATGCGACTTTAATTTTTACGATTTTCATCAAAATCATGTTAAATTCATGTAAAATATTTCAAAATGCGAGTTTAAATTATTGCGTTTACAACTCTGTAGCATTTTTCGCAATAATAAAAACCTCGCAATAATTTCTGAATTTACAGTATTCATTATGAGTTTATTTACAGCTACTATAGGGAAATACCACTGCTGGTGGAGTTTTCATTCACCAGCCCAGGAGTCTGAATTTCTGTGTTGACATGAATTATCATTGATATGGGCATAATTATAAATTAATTGTTTACAAACATTTGAAATTTTAAAATACTAATGCTTTTTACCTCAGGAATAGATAATCTTAGCTGTATTTGGCAAAACTTTTAAGTATCTTTGTTCCTCATCGCTCTTCAACTTCGTACTTTATTTGACATTTTTTAACTTTTTTTATTCGAGCGTCACTGATGAGCCGGTAGACGAAACGCGCGTCTGGCGCAAATTTAAAATTTCAATCCTGATATTTATGATGAGTTAATTTGCACTTTGAAATTGAATCTGAATATTACTAGGCTACCTTTGTTACAATGGTTATATTGTTTACAATGTTTATATTGGTTACATTTATTTTCAATATTTGTTGTGGGATCTTTTACATTGTAACTCTGTAAATGGACTTGGTATTGAAGCTTATTTTATTGAGAAAAAAAAAAGATAAAAATGAATATAACCAATATAACCAATATAACACAGCAATTTCCTGATTCTAATTAAAGGTGTAATCCAGAGGCAACAATAACATTATATTAGTTACATTTAATTTTATGTTTTTTTTATATTTTATTCCTTATGCATATACCTTTGTCTCGACATTACTAATTATAACAAAAGAAGATGTGGTATGATTGCCAATGAGGCAACTACTCACAAGAGATCAAATGACGTAGAGATTACTCCAGTCGGGGATAAGCTGTTTGTCAAAATAAGAAATTGACAAATTGACAAAAAAATACAAAAATGGTTTTGTTTTTTCACAATAGAAAAAAATGAAATTTTTACAAATTTCCTGAAAATAATGGAAAATATTAATTAAACAAGAATGTGTCCATAGTACACGGATGCCCCACTCGCACTTTCATTTTCTGTGTTCAGTGGACCGTGAAATTGGGGTCAAAACTTAAATTTGGAATTTGAAAAATTGACAAAAAAATACAAAAAAGGTTTTGTTTTTTCACAATAGAAAAAAATGAAATTTTTACAAATTTCCTGAAAATAATGGAAAATATTAATTAAACAAGAATGTGTCCATAGTACACGGATGCCCTACTCGCACTTTCATTTTCTATGTTCAGTGGACCGTGAAATTGGGGTCAAAACTTAAATTTGGAATTAAAATTAGAAAGATCATATCATAGGGAACATGTGAACTAAGTTTCAAGTTGATGTAACTTTAACTTCATCAAAAACTACCTTGACCAAAAACTATAACCTGAACTTCGCACTATCATTTTCTATGTTCAGTGGACCATGAAATTGGGGTTAAAACTATAATTAATGAATGGCTATTATCTATTTTGTTTTTATTGAACCATAAAACTAATTTTTGACTCTTTTCATAGAATAATCCGCGAAGCGGATCATGTAAAATGTGAAGAGTCAAAAATTAGTTTTATGGTTCAATAAAATCAAAATAAATTATTGCCATTCATTATAAATAAATTTCTATAAAAAATAAGGCTCAAAGAACTTTTTATATTATTTATATAAACAATAACAACGTACACACATGTTGGCGTATGAATACACAACGTCAGAGTGGGCGTGTCGCCATCAAAATTGACAACATTGAAAATAAAACTAATAATTTTAACCAATCAGAAGACAGTAAAAACACCAAATTTATTTATTTTGGCATAAAATTTAGAAAGATCATAACAAGGGGAACATGTGTACTAAGTTTCAAGTTGATTGGACTTCAACTTCATCAAAATCTACCTTGACCAAAAACTTTAACCTGAAGCGAACGGAAGCAAGGACGAACGAACGGACGGATAGAGGCACAGACCAGAAAACATAATGCCCCTCTACAATCGTAGGTGGGGCATAAAAACCGGTGTCGAATTCTAGCCTTATTGATATATGTGCTAAATGTCAAGTGATTTAACGCTTTTCTGTATTTGTGAATTACCTTTATCGAGATTTCTCATATCTCACACAATTAAAGCAAGGACAATTCGTGAAACATTTCAATGGAACGAATCAGGGATGGGGTAATCGTAATCGAATTGTAATTGATTACATTTCTTCAAGTAATCGACAGTAATCTGTAATTGACAATATTTTGGATTACATGTAATCGTAATTTAATCGATTACAACAAAAATTATGATGTAATCACCGATTACTTCTGATTACATTTCGATTACTTTAGTAAAATAGTTTGATAAAATCAAACCTAGTTTGAATGAAAACGAAACTGCATTTATTTATCAGTTTATAGTACTTTAAAATAGAATGTATTAATATTTGACTTGAGAATTTATCAAATACCTGATTTAGATATGTTGTCTGAAGCTGCATTAGGATTAACCACATCTAGAACAACTTACTATATTTCCAGCTTTTAAAATAAGTGACTTTAAATGCTTGTCAATTATTTAAGACCTTTTATTTTTAACTAAAAAATGTTGAAAACAACGGAAAATAGATTCAAATAGGAAAATAAATGTAGTCCTAAGTTAAGTTCTTTCCTACATAGAAGTAGTTTTAAAGCTTATTTGAAATTTATATTTCATTAAATCTGAATTTTCCTATTAGCCTAGACTAGATAAACTGTTGATTCGTCATAATGTTATGACATCAAAATTAGGAAAGAATGCATTTTTTTTTACAATGAACCTTTGTTCGGTAGCAGTTACATGTATCCAATTTTTACACTAAAATGTAAAATGTAAAATGTATATTGTTCATGATTTTGATTAGAAAACAAAGAATTCTCAACAACCTTCTTGTTTTTTTTATTAATCTGAATCATACATTTGTCAATAATCGTGCCCATCCCTGGAACGATTCGCAAGTGGTCATCATAATTATGGTCACTATTTAATGAAGGTGATAACACACAAATCGTCGACAAACGGACTGGTCAGTAATTACATGCCAGACCAATTTAGTGAAAGATGAAGTAAAGCGAGGAGCGAGGTAAGAGAGTCTTCGGGTAAAAATAAATTCTCTTAGCAATGAATGTATCAGTGAACTGATTTTCAACCGTCTCAGTGATCTCTTGGTAGCGTGTTCGCCTCGAGTGCGGGAGATTTTGGGTTCGAACCCGGTCGGGTCAAGCCAAAGACTTTAAAATTTGGTATTTGCTACTTCTCTGCTAAGCATGCATGCAGCATTAAGGACTAAGAGCAAAGACTGGTCAGCTGGGAGCCAGAATAGTGTGTCCGGGTAAGGTGACATGTCTCCCTGCGGATTGTTATGTTGAGAACTAGCAAGTTAAAAGTCCAACTCAGTGTGTCGGTCTAGTACAAAGCAGAGTTAAAATTCATATTACATTAACATGTTCTCGTCCTGAGTATGCATATTAATTTGCCGCTGGACGTTAAGCAGTCATTCATCATCATCATCATCATTATCGAACTGGTTAAGGCAATAAATCAACACAATAGAAACTTTATCATTTAAAATGTCATGTGATTACAAAGTAGGCCAATAAAAAAATAAAATATTTTATGTGTATTGATTCCCACGAGAATTATCACATTTTAAGTATTTATATGACACTTATAAGGTTATATAGTCTGAATTTACAGTCGTCTTATTGACTTTGCTATATGTATATTTCCGTTATTCTGAATTCAAGTTAACATTTGTTAAATTATAAGATACCTAACAAAGTGAAAATTAATGTTCGAATACTCCAAAATTGGGAGGCTAAAACGAGAGGCTAAGGATATATATTTCATGATTTCAATTATGTATATTCAATACAAAATGTTTGACAATTGATTACGTAATTTCAGCATAAGACAAAACTGTTGTGCCTGTTTGAAACTGAAGAATTTAATATAAATACAATGGGTCATGGGGTTATTTTTTACTTCCTTCTATAACAATATGACGGACGTAATTTTACATCTAGTCATTTGCCTTTTGAATTATGTAACTAGTTTTAATTAGTTCAGTTAAAATGAGGTCTGGGTTGGCATGTCAGTAACTGTCAGTAGTCCTTTGTTAATTTATGCCTTTGTTAATTGGTCGAATCAGGATATACATGTAGCTATAGTGTCACAGTCAATTTTTTTATATTTATTTCACTATGCACCTCTTCAATTTGAATAATGAAACATAAACTATTTCATTATTCATTATTCATTTTAATTTTATTCATTTTAATATTGAATAGTGAATAGTGAACTATTTCATTATTGAATAATGAATAATGAACTATGAATAATGGACGTACTTCAGCGCGGTTTGTTAATTTATGTATCATTGTCATTTTGTCCAGTTACTTTTGTTACCTTTTCTGACATCGCACTCTGACTTCTTTTAAACTGAGTTTTACTGTGATTGCTGTGTCTTTCTTTTCTACGTTGGCTCGATGTATAGGAGAGGGTTGATATCTTACTTAACATGTTTAACCCCGCCGCGTTTTTGCGCCCGTCCCAAGTCAGGAGCCTCTGGTCTTTGTTATTCTTGTATTCTGAAAACCCATTGGTGACCTTCGGCTGTTATCTGCTCTTAGGTCTGGCTGTTGTTTCTTTTGCATCATCCCAATTTCCATTATTAATTTCAGTTACATGATCGAGCGATAAGGTTTATAACTGGTACATTCTTTTGTACAATAGTTTTTTTTAAATAATTGGTTTAAAAGGCATATTATCATGTGTTTGTCTGTATTTTTAGGTAATCATTATAATCCTATGTAGTTTGTTTTTATAATTTTAAATCCAGTTTTCATGACTTTTGTTAGTCTTGTAAATATGCATTTTAATTTTAGTTTCTTTTATATATTTTGGAGTTTAGTATGACGTCCATTATCACTGAACTAATACATATTTTTGTTTAGTGACCAGCTGAAGCACGCCTCCGGCTGCGGGATTTAGTTCTCGCTGTATTGCAGACCTGTTGGTGGCCTTCGGTTGTTTTCTGCTCTTTGGTCGGGTTGTCGTCTCTTTGACGTATTCCACATTTCCATTCTCAATTTTATTCAAGAGTTGTATAGTGGCTTGTTTCAATAGTACTTATTTATCCCTGAAATACACTTAGTACTCAAAATAACATTATAGAAATACTATATCCTCTCATATCAGTGTCACTGATGAGTCTATTGTAGACGAAACTCGCGTCTGGCGTAAATATCAAATTTCATTCCTGGTAGTACTAGTACTGTAAATTCAGAAATTATTGCATGCATTTATTATTGCGATTTTGTCATTTTAGACTTAAATGCGACTTTAATTTTTACGATTTTCATCAAAATCATGTTAAATTCATGTAAAATATTTCAAAATGCGAGTTTAAATTATTGCGTTTACAACTCTGTAGCATTTTTCGCAATAATAAAAACCTCGCAATAATTTCTGAATTTACAGTATTCATTATGAGTTTATTTACAGCTACTATAGGGAAATACCACTGCTGGTGGAGTTTTCATTCACCAGCCCAGGAGTCTGAATTTCTGTGTTGACATGAATTATCATTGATATGGGCATAATTATAAATTAATTGTTTACAAACATTTGAAATTTTAAAATACTAATGCTTTTTACCTCAGGAATAGATAATCTTAGCTGTATTTGGCAAAACTTTTAAGTATCTTTGTTCCTCATCGCTCTTCAACTTCGTACTTTATTTGACATTTTTTAACTTTTTTTATTCGAGCGTCACTGATGAGCCGGTAGACGAAACGCGCGTCTGGCGCAAATTTAAAATTTCAATCCTGATATTTATGATGAGTTAATTTGCACTTTGAAATTGAATCTGAATATTACTAGGCTACCTTTGTTACAATGGTTATATTGTTTACAATGTTTATATTGGTTACATTTATTTTCAATATTTGTTGTGGGATCTTTTACATTGTAACTCTGTAAATGGACTTGGTATTGAAGCTTATTTTATTGAGAAAAAAAAAAGATAAAAATGAATATAACCAATATAACCAATATAACACAGCAATTTCCTGATTCTAATTAAAGGTGTAATCCAGAGGCAACAATAACATTATATTAGTTACATTTAATTTTATGTTTTTTTTATATTTTATTCCTTATGCATATACCTTTGTCTCGACATTACTAATTATAACAAAAGAAGATGTGGTATGATTGCCAATGAGGCAACTACTCACAAGAGATCAAATGACGTAGAGATTACTCCAGTCGGGGATAAGCTGTTTGTCAAAATAAGAAATTGACAAATTGACAAAAAAATACAAAAATGGTTTTGTTTTTTCACAATAGAAAAAAATGAAATTTTTACAAATTTCCTGAAAATAATGGAAAATATTAATTAAACAAGAATGTGTCCATAGTACACGGATGCCCCACTCGCACTTTCATTTTCTGTGTTCAGTGGACCGTGAAATTGGGGTCAAAACTTAAATTTGGAATTTGAAAAATTGACAAAAAAATACAAAAAAGGTTTTGTTTTTTCACAATAGAAAAAAATGAAATTTTTACAAATTTCCTGAAAATAATGGAAAATATTAATTAAACAAGAATGTGTCCATAGTACACGGATGCCCTACTCGCACTTTCATTTTCTATGTTCAGTGGACCGTGAAATTGGGGTCAAAACTTAAATTTGGAATTAAAATTAGAAAGATCATATCATAGGGAACATGTGAACTAAGTTTCAAGTTGATGTAACTTTAACTTCATCAAAAACTACCTTGACCAAAAACTATAACCTGAACTTCGCACTATCATTTTCTATGTTCAGTGGACCATGAAATTGGGGTTAAAACTATAATTAATGAATGGCTATTATCTATTTTGTTTTTATTGAACCATAAAACTAATTTTTGACTCTTTTCATAGAATAATCCGCGAAGCGGATCATGTAAAATGTGAAGAGTCAAAAATTAGTTTTATGGTTCAATAAAATCAAAATAAATTATTGCCATTCATTATAAATAAATTTCTATAAAAAATAAGGCTCAAAGAACTTTTTATATTATTTATATAAACAATAACAACGTACACACATGTTGGCGTATGAATACACAACGTCAGAGTGGGCGTGTCGCCATCAAAATTGACAACATTGAAAATAAAACTAATAATTTTAACCAATCAGAAGACAGTAAAAACACCAAATTTATTTATTTTGGCATAAAATTTAGAAAGATCATAACAAGGGGAACATGTGTACTAAGTTTCAAGTTGATTGGACTTCAACTTCATCAAAATCTACCTTGACCAAAAACTTTAACCTGAAGCGAACGGAAGCAAGGACGAACGAACGGACGGATAGAGGCACAGACCAGAAAACATAATGCCCCTCTACAATCGTAGGTGGGGCATAAAAACCGGTGTCGAATTCTAGCCTTATTGATATATGTGCTAAATGTCAAGTGATTTAACGCTTTTCTGTATTTGTGAATTACCTTTATCGAGATTTCTCATATCTCACACAATTAAAGCAAGGACAATTCGTGAAACATTTCAATGGAACGAATCAGGGATGGGGTAATCGTAATCGAATTGTAATTGATTACATTTCTTCAAGTAATCGACAGTAATCTGTAATTGACAATATTTTGGATTACATGTAATCGTAATTTAATCGATTACAACAAAAATTATGATGTAATCACCGATTACTTCTGATTACATTTCGATTACTTTAGTAAAATAGTTTGATAAAATCAAACCTAGTTTGAATGAAAACGAAACTGCATTTATTTATCAGTTTATAGTACTTTAAAATAGAATGTATTAATATTTGACTTGAGAATTTATCAAATACCTGATTTAGATATGTTGTCTGAAGCTGCATTAGGATTAACCACATCTAGAACAACTTACTATATTTCCAGCTTTTAAAATAAGTGACTTTAAATGCTTGTCAATTATTTAAGACCTTTTATTTTTAACTAAAAAATGTTGAAAACAACGGAAAATAGATTCAAATAGGAAAATAAATGTAGTCCTAAGTTAAGTTCTTTCCTACATAGAAGTAGTTTTAAAGCTTATTTGAAATTATATTTCATTAAATCTGAATTTTCCTATTAGCCTAGACTAGATAAACTGTTGATTCGTCATAATGTTATGACATCAAAATTAGGAAAGAATGCATTTTTTTTTACAATGAACCTTTGTTCGGTAGCAGTTACATGTATCCAATTTTTACACTAAAATGTAAAATGTAAAATGTATATTGTTCATGATTTTGATTAGAAAACAAAGAATTCTCAACAACCTTCTTGTTTTTTTTATTAATCTGAATCATACATTTGTCAATAATCGTGCCCATCCCTGGAACGATTCGCAAGTGGTCATCATAATTATGGTCACTATTTAATGAAGGTGATAACACACAAATCGTCGACAAACGGACTGGTCAGTAATTACATGCCAGACCAATTTAGTGAAAGATGAAGTAAAGCGAGGAGCGAGGTAAGAGAGTCTTCGGGTAAAAATAAATTCTCTTAGCAATGAATGTATCAGTGAACTGATTTTCAACCGTCTCAGTGATCTCTTGGTAGCGTGTTCGCCTCGAGTGCGGGAGATTTTGGGTTCGAACCCCGGTCGGGTCAAGCCAAAGACTTTAAAATTTGGTATTTGCTACTTCTC
This sequence comes from Mytilus edulis, assembly GCA_019925275.1. Taxonomy (NCBI): domain Eukaryota; kingdom Metazoa; phylum Mollusca; class Bivalvia; order Mytilida; family Mytilidae; genus Mytilus; species Mytilus edulis. Next base: position 44,543,906 of record CM034360.1, on the reverse strand, counting down.
TGCTAAGCATGCATGCAGCATTAAGGACTAAGAGCAAAGACTGGTCAGCTGGGAGCCAGAATAGTGTGTCCGGGTAAGGTGACATGTCTCCCTGCGGATTGTTATGTTGAGAACTAGCAAGTTAAAAGTCCAACTCAGTGTGTCGGTCTAGTACAAAGCAGAGTTAAAATTCATATTACATTAACATGTTCTCGTCCTGAGTATGCATATTAATTTGCCGCTGGACGTTAAGCAGTCATTCATCATCATCATCATCATTATCGAACTGGTTAAGGCAATAAATCAACACAATAGAAACTTTATCATTTAAAATGTCATGTGATTACAAAGTAGGCCAATAAAAAAATAAAATATTTTATGTGTATTGATTCCCACGAGAATTATCACATTTTAAGTATTTATATGACACTTATAAGGTTATATAGTCTGAATTTACAGTCGTCTTATTGACTTTGCTATATGTATATTTCCGTTATTCTGAATTCAAGTTAACATTTGTTAAATTATAAGATACCTAACAAAGTGAAAATTAATGTTCGAATACTCCAAAATTGGGAGGCTAAAACGAGAGGCTAAGGATATATATTTCATGATTTCAATTATGTATATTCAATACAAAATGTTTGACAATTGATTACGTAATTTCAGCATAAGACAAAACTGTTGTGCCTGTTTGAAACTGAAGAATTTAATATAAATACAATGGGTCATGGGGTTATTTTTTACTTCCTTCTATAACAATATGACGGACGTAATTTTACATCTAGTCATTTGCCTTTTGAATTATGTAACTAGTTTTAATTAGTTCAGTTAAAATGAGGTCTGGGTTGGCATGTCAGTAACTGTCAGTAGTCCTTTGTTAATTTATGCCTTTGTTAATTGGTCGAATCAGGATATACATGTAGCTATAGTGTCACAGTCAATTTTTTTATATTTATTTCACTATGCACCTCTTCAATTTGAATAATGAAACATAAACTATTTCATTATTCATTATTCATTTTAATTTTATTCATTTTAATATTGAATAGTGAATAGTGAACTATTTCATTATTGAATAATGAATAATGAACTATGAATAATGGACGTACTTCAGCGCGGTTTGTTAATTTATGTATCATTGTCATTTTGTCCAGTTACTTTTGTTACCTTTTCTGACATCGCACTCTGACTTCTTTTAAACTGAGTTTTACTGTGATTGCTGTGTCTTTCTTTTCTACGTTGGCTCGATGTATAGGAGAGGGTTGATATCTTACTTAACATGTTTAACCCCGCCGCGTTTTTGCGCCCGTCCCAAGTCAGGAGCCTCTGGTCTTTGTTATTCTTGTATTCTGAAAACCCATTGGTGACCTTCGGCTGTTATCTGCTCTTAGGTCTGGCTGTTGTTTCTTTTGCATCATCCCAATTTCCATTATTAATTTCAGTTACATGATCGAGCGATAAGGTTTATAACTGGTACATTCTTTTGTACAATAGTTTTTTTTAAATAATTGGTTTAAAAGGCATATTATCATGTGTTTGTCTGTATTTTTAGGTAATCATTATAATCCTATGTAGTTTGTTTTTATAATTTTAAATCCAGTTTTCATGACTTTTGTTAGTCTTGTAAATATGCATTTTAATTTTAGTTTCTTTTATATATTTTGGAGTTTAGTATGACGTCCATTATCACTGAACTAATACATATTTTTGTTTAGTGACCAGCTGAAGCACGCCTCCGGCTGCGGGATTTAGTTCTCGCTGTATTGCAGACCTGTTGGTGGCCTTCGGTTGTTTTCTGCTCTTTGGTCGGGTTGTCGTCTCTTTGACGTATTCCACATTTCCATTCTCAATTTTATTCAAGAGTTGTATAGTGGCTTGTTTCAATAGTACTTATTTATCCCTGAAATACACTTAGTACTCAAAATAACATTATAGAAATACTATATCCTCTCATATCATGATTGTTCATAATTTATATCTTTTTATTATCATACACAATACACATATAAAACACAGCTTGTTTATATTGTCATTTTATAGAAGGAATTTTTCTCATTTGAATTTTTTTACATTTGTCATTTCGGGGTCTTTTATAGCTGATTATGCGATATGAGCTTTGCTCATTGTTGATGACCTACAGTTGTTAATTTCTGTGTTATTTGGTCTTTTGTGGAGAGTTTTCTCATGGCAATCATACCACATCTTCTTTTTTTATAATATATTTTTTTTTTAAATGAAGTGAACGTTAAGAAAACAGAGGTAAAGTATCTCTTTCCTTTTTTTGGTCAAATGCTGGTAAGGATCAATTGTGGCAGATCAATTGATTTATCAGGGGATGTCAACAAAAACGATCGAACTTTCAAAATATTGCTGTTATTAAGTAGATATTGATGTCATTCAATTGTAGTTTGTATCAAAACAAACGATAACATATGGTTTACAAACTTGATTTACGTTTTATTTTTATGTTATCCTCGTAGTCTTTTTGTACCCTCGATTGCAATAATGTGTCCACGTAGGCTGGTGCGTATATATAAGGACTTTGTGAAAAGCACGTTCAGAATTTGGTTTAGCGTGTCTGATGCCTAAAAAGAATTATTCAACAAAAGACACTCTCCAATATTGGAGACGATAATATGATTTTTTTTTATAAAATCTATGTTTTGTTGATCTTGTATTGCTCATCATTGACCATTGGGCCAGGGGAGCTAAAAAGTTTAAAAGGGCAAATATAGTACGATGTTGGCGAGCATCGATGAGCGTCCGATAGGTAGCCAAAAAATCTAAGGCAATCTTTTCCTAGGTAGAAAATACAGAGTGTTTCGAAAGTTTAGAAGTTTTGTAAATAGTACTGTATTGATACTTCATGTAGTATACACACTTCTGTAAAGATTAAACCTTCCGTGGTTAAATCTGTTTCGGTTGTTATTCCTGTTTGCATTGATTTATGACATCAAATTGCATGCCAAAATGATTAACAAATTATGCAGAAATTTCAATACAACTGTTATATTGTAAATATAAACTTAACATCTTTTTGTTCCCGGGATAAATAAGAATGTGCAACGAATATACTTGTTAAAACGGTTGCTCGTGAGAACCTTTGTGGTATAAATAGGATTTTTTTTAAATGCGCTCACAGAATGAAATCTTAGCAGATTTGGCTGTTTATACCTGAGTCGGAATATTTTTATTTAATAAATGCAATACAATTTTGTTTGGGAAAATTTTTGTTTAAAGATTTTTTTTTATGACAAATCAGAGCCGGAATAATTTGTTCTAAAAATTCACAGGCCCCTAAAATATCAAATGGCATGTTCCTTAGAGGAACCCGAGTTGTTCAATTCAGAAAAAAATAACTTTTTTTCATATCTGATGCGCCGTATTCGGTTTTCTCGTGCGCGCTAAGCAGCGGCTCCCACTGGTTTTTTATTGGATAAAAATCACCAGGGTTGCGTTCAATATCGTAGCCGCTACGTAGCTGCTATCGATATCTATGTAGCAGCTAGTCTATAGCTACACGTTCAATAGTCAAAATCTAAATAGCACTACGTAGCAGTTACGATATTGAACGCGGCCCTGGCCACTTTTGTATGATGTTACAAAACATATACACCACGCCTTACTCATTAACATATTTAAACGAACTCATCCTGCGTATTCGTCGTTTAAATATGTTAACTCATAAATAGCGTGGTATATATTATACTTATGTGTTTTCAAGAAGAATGTATTATATATATATAAGAAGATGTGGTATAAGTGCCAATGAGACAAAGTCACAATTTGTAAAAGTAAACCGTTATAGCACAAAGTATGGTCTTCAACACGGAGCCTTGGCTCACACCGAACAGCTAGCTACAAATGGCCTCAATGAGAAAACTATCCACTAGAGACAAAACTAGTGGCGTAGAAGTTGACTTTTTGAACTATAGGTCACCGTTATAACTAATGCCTTCAATCGTGAGCAAAACCTATACCGCATAGAACGATATAAATGAATACCCAAAGTAGCCCTCAAATGCAGATTTTGATGAAACCCCCAAATCTGTAACGTTTAAATCAAGTAGTAAACTAAACATTTAGTCAGATATCTTATAATTATCATAATTACCAGAATAATGATCAGAACTTTTTTATCAACACATGCACTATATGTTGCATGTCAAGGAATTAAACTACAATGCAAAACACATATACCACGTGCATCAGCTATAATACGGTTAGCTTTTAAAAAAGCTTTTACCAGTATCAACCACCTTGCAAGCCATTACTTTGTTAACGGTAACTTTTAAATCTTCGAAAAAAATATATGAATTTTTCTATCTTAATTCATTAATTTGATATAGTTTTAACAGAGACGGTCTCTGGTTTACGTATACTCCTATAAAAACTAAAAGCTTCGTCAATGAATTACTCACTTTCGGTATGGCTTAATTGTGACGACACTAATCTTCAAAAAATCACTCTGTTTATGTACTATTGTGGTATTGTTCCACTTGAGTACCAATGAAACAATATAACTTATTAAGGCATACTCTTTTCACAAGTTCGTTTCACGTGCAACCGCGACTTCTCTTCTTAAGGTGGTACCTAACACTACAGGGAGATAACTCTGTAAAATCAGCTAAACGTTTTAATTACGTTGTGTTGTTAAGGGAATATTAAGCTTCTCAATGATCAAAATAAGTGTTTGTCAAACTGCTATATAACCAGTGTAATTTTTCTGATAAAACGGTTGGTTCAAATTTTTTGAAATTCTTATAATTTTGTATAAGGGTCAAAGTAAATACTTTGTCAAAATTTTAAGAAAATTAAACGAGCCATATTAATTTTAGTTAAAGTGTTGGGTACCACCTTAAATAATAATAAAAAAAAAAACAGCAGCATTTGTCAGACAGTATATATATAATACTAGTCGGCCTTGAAACATCTATACCTTGAAAAAGATAACAAAAAATGATATATAAACTGTAACTTTTGATATGGATTCGTTGAGAAGAAAAATAACACCGAAAGATGATACAATAGTCACTCAGTGCATATAATTATTATCTTATCAATACGTGTCATATTATACACATGCACAGAGTCTGTTAACCCCGAATACCATTCTAATTATTCAGTCTTTATCAAACTTATACAGTATAAAATTATCAATGTGGCAACAATTTTACATCACATGCATAACTTTGTTTTTAAATAATGCAATTTAAAACTGATATTACATGCAATTGTAATTGTATAAATATTAATTAATCTATCAGATTCAAATTATACAGTATAAAATTATCAATGTTTACATTGAATATATATATAAATATATATGTTAAATTTTGTGTCAACAATTTTACATCACATGCATAACTCTGTGTTAAATTTTTAAATAATACCGAGTCATTGATTTAAAACTGATACTTAACATGCAATTATAATTGTATAAATTTTATTCATTTTATCAGATTCAAATTATACAGTATAAAATTATCAATGTTTATTTATATGTATTATCTGTTCAACTTTATGTCAACAATTTTACATAACATACATTCAATTCTTTATCTCGTTTTTTGAAATAAATAATGCATAGTCATTGATTTAAAATTGAAACATGCAATTCTAATTGTATACAGATTTGTTTGAAGTATGTTTAAAATTGAATTGGTTATTATCTCTCGCGTTAAATTCCTTTGAAATTTCCTAATTTTGATCATTAAGATAGTATTTTTAACCTGATTAGTCACAGCGACCCACTACATGTCTGTGTGACGCGACTATTTACCTGGATTTTTACCTGTACTATACAAAGGTGGGGATATAATCATAATAACATTCCATAGATTATAGTGTATTATTTTGAATTTCAAAATGTGGATTTTTTTGTGAGAAAAATGTGAACTTGGAATAATTTTGGACGTATTTTATTGAAACTTTGTACATATCATTTGTTTATTTTCATACAACAGTATTTCAAATTTGAAATTGATTGATCAAACTATATAGGTAATCCAAGATGGCGTCTAAAAATCAGGTAACACTCATTTATATGTGTTTGGAATTGTTACTATTTGTTTCGTTTATATTCACTGCAACTATATTTAAAGACAATTTTGAACTTACGGTGCCAAGTAATGCTAAAATTGGACATATTATCACCAAATTAGGCTGTTTAGAAGACGATATATCAATCATACCGGAAGGAAGTCCACTGGATGAGCAATTATTTTCAAAACTATTTTCTATTGAAAGTGGAAATCTAGTCGTCAACAGTGATATTTCATTATATGAAGGAACATATTTTTTGGTTTCCGCATTTTCAAACAATAACTGTTTCAGCAATGTGGGAAACAAACGGACGTTTGGCATTTTTATCAAAAATTCCAAGGATTATATGCAACTGGAGAAAAGAATATACCATGGGGTCATACCGAAAAGTTATAAGCCTGGGCTTCTAGTTGAAGGACTAGAAAGTCTTGTCGGGTTAATTAACTCAGATGCTCAAATTTCATGTGACATACATGGTGACAGTTCAAACTTATTTGAACTTGTATCCTCTGGAATCAAACTCATTTCAAAACTTCCAATAGAAAGTAAAGCCTTATATTTTTCCCTTCAATGTACGAACGGCAAAGGGCATGGACATGCCGGTATTCACATTACTGTAGCAGACGACAATCATGGAAACAGTCTGCCACAGTTTCGCAATAGTCTGTCACAGAAGACCAATGTCGCCGTCCAACAGGACAATCTTATCCAATCGTTCGATCAACAGTCGCACCGTCGAGTCAGACGCCAGGCTGTAACACGCACGTTGTCCGTTCTGGAAGATAAAACTGACATCCTTACGTTAGAAAGCCCCCAACCAGGGGTTACCACCCTGCTATGGTCAATTTCTTCAGACGACACTGGCACTTTTATAGTCAATAACCTAGGCAAAGTTAGTGTAAAACCAGGGAAAAAACTCGACTACGATTTCGGTCCACGGAATTACAACATACAGGTCCAGGTCAAATCATCAGATGGACAGCAAGGTAGGTTTATCGTATTCACAATTTCAAATGTGCTAGAAGTTTATCAGGTTTATCGTATTCTCAATTTTCATTCTCTCCGAAATTTATCAGGTTTATCGTATTCATGATTTGAATTCTTCCTGAAAACCCATCAGATTGAAAAGAGATTCCCAAAATAAGGCAACTTTATCCTGGACCTACATTGTACTGACGTCTATGGGGCAGCAACACAAGAACACGATTAACCAAAATAGTAAGACGTCAATATGACTATAGAGAAGTGTCTATGCTTTAACAAGCTCTATAAATCGCCCAATAATTAATTTATAAAAAGACTACATGTATTAGGTCTCTTCACGAAAACATACAGCAACTTTATATACTGCAAAGTTGACTCATATCTTTAATTTAAACTTGATAACTATAGCAGTTACTCAAAAGACATTTTTGGGGAAATATTCCTAACTTGAGTGATAGTTACATGTACTCATTTAATAAGTTATTATATACCATTTGATGGTTCAGGCCAAATCTGTTTATATATAAGTGAGGTATGAATTACTGAGTTGAAGTTTACAGTTATAAGAATATAAGAAAATTCAGATTTTGTCATTTAACTTAAAATGTATTCATAATCAAGTCATGAAGCAATAACCTTTTCATTTGAAAATAATTTAAAAACAACGTCCAAGCAACTGAAGGTTATAAAAGCATTTTTTTCAGTATTAAAAGTTATTAGACTTATTATATTCTTTTCAAAAGCTGCTATGAGCATGCATTGTCAATGTAGACACATTTTCAAAACAAAAAAAGGTTTACTGTCAGTTTGAGGTTTTTAATGTATCAATACGAAAATGAGATTTTAAAGATTCACTCTGTTGCAGAAAATGCTTCATCATTTTTTTCAAAATTGATAAAAAGGCGGGAATGTCAGTATATGAAGTTATATATGTCATGTGTGTGTGACATGCCAGGCATTTGTATTTAATTCACAATACCAATATTTTGATTGTTGAGTCAAGATCGTTTTTATTCTTGTATTAAAAAGTTAAATTATTTCTAAACATTAACATAACTGCAGGCTCTTGAACGACAATGTCTTTAATCGTGCTCTAGGCAGAACAGGCCGTGTCAATGAGGTGATAGCCAGTATTTTATCGGTATTCGCCGGTATGATTATTATCGTTTTAACACTTTGACATTATGTTCTCCCTACAGTGGTATGGACAGGGAAGTGGTCAGCTCAGTTAATACAACTTGTTTTTGAGTTTAGTGTCAAAATCACTGATATCT
>CM034360.1:44509069-44535521 GCA_019925275.1 Mytilus edulis | reverse complement strand
CCATGACCTTCAATTCAAATTGCTTTACATGTAAGGCCTTTTAAAAGTTGTGTCCTGCCGAATATTTGCAGACTTATCTGTACATTTAAAAAATATCAATCTAAATGTAAGCTAAGCATGCTACGGTTGCTTACACAAATACTTAATGCTTATTTTTGAAATAAGTATTTTGTGGTCTTTTCCCATGCCTTGTGGCCAGAATAATTTGTAAACAAGTGGACATTTTAAAAGAATAAAAGTTGAAATTCTTCCCAAAAATATTACTTTAGAAAACCTATTTTATCTTTTTGATTCGGGAATTTCTTACATTATAGTTATGTTTACGAAAACAAAAGAAACAAACAGTAACTTAGGTAAATTAAATACAAGGTCACTCATTATTGACACAAGTTAGTGGTACTAAGGATACGCTATCTTACTTTCCCACTCTAAATATTTATTTTTGAGATAAATTATACCCGGATTTATACTGCTGAAAGGAAATTTGTTGTAAAATATGTGTACATGCACCATATCGTTATATATGTTAGTCATACTGTTTTATTTATTTTGAATTGTGAAAGAAATCATTTTTTTACCCATATCCTCTCTCTCTTTTTTTGGAAAAAAAAAGCCAAGTGTTATATTTGTCGCTTCGAAAACACACAAACGACGATCGATTGGACAGATTTAGATTTGTTTGTCTATCTTTCCCATAAGTTTGAATGAAATCAAAGTGTTTTCTCCTGAAATATAACATCGAAAAAAAAATTGAGCAATTTGTCACCCCCTTTTAATACCCTGTTCCAACGGAAAATATAAATGGTCGAATATATCAGAAGCGTCTGAATCCGAAAGCTTTAGTTATTCAGAAAAGTTCGATGAATGGTAAAACCCAAACTTTTTAATAAGCTTTGTTTGAAAGAGATTTTGAATCGACTTTAATGAAATTATACTAATTAAAGCGCTTTAGTTAGTCATACATTACATGTACATGCCTTCCCCCATGCCCGAGCGACAACATGCATACATGCAGTTATTTATAAATTTGACATCATCTTTAGATGTTTAGAATATTGTCATAAAATTTTCAACTATGAATTGATAAAATGTACACATGCAGGTCATAGTACCGCGAGTGTACAGTGATGTCTTGTGATAATTGACATATGTTGGTTCTGCATATGTTGCCCTTGTAATCTCTTCTTTCAACAAAATGTTTCTTGTTAGTATTTTTAAGAAATCATATTTTATATTTCAATGTATTTACACATGCTGAATTGTAAATGTTTTAATTGTAATCACAGACATGGTGATTAATACGATGTATACATAAGTAAGGATAGGCGGGGAAACGAAAGTGACTCATTGAACCCGCATTCCAGAGGAAATATAACATTAATAAACATATGTAATCATTGCACAGGTAAAAGATCAAACAAAAAGACGTGACGATATTTTGGTGAAATCGATATATCAATGTAATTTACCAAAATACAACATGTACAATGTGTGTTTTGTTTTTGTGCATTAAGTAATATTTTCCGGAATTAAATCCGAGATGTTTTGTTTTTATTCGATGAGGAAAAAACCGCGGGAAACTGACTGTCAGTGAGCCGAAAATAAAAACAAAGTTGTAAAAGATTAGGGAAAAATTAAAGAAACAATATAAAGCAAAACGAATATAACAATGTCAAATGAAAATTATCGTGACCTTACATTCACATGATTGTCTTTCCTTTGCCACAGCCATAGGCGCTTTTGCCCACTCTTCTGGGGGGGGGTCTCATTGTAGGGGTTCTGATCCCGGATCCCGCTTAATGTTTTGTCAGATTCCCGGATCCCGCTTAATGTTTTGTTAGATTCCCGTATCCCGTTTATACTATGTACCTAAGCAATTCTCATTTTTTTTTAATTTCCCGTGTCCCGCTAGACCTTAATTCCTGTTTTCACGGCACAATAATTTGACTCTCCCGTGTCACGCTTACGAAAAATCGGCAATCCCGCGTCACGCTTAGACCCAATGAGACCCACTTCTGGGAGCCTATGCCGCTTTGGCGTGGGAATGAACCCCCCATTTTTATTACATATATTTGATTAGAGTGTCTATATATTGGTGATAGAAGATCAACATTAATAAACAACTGTTATTATAAATTCGTATGGAAAACCTCAAAAGAGCAAGAACACACAAAAAAAACAAATTGAGTAAAAACGTGAAAAGTACACCTGTTATTGGACTACACATTTAGGGCATAACTCCTGTGATCAAATTGTTCACATTTTCTCTTGTGTCACCCTTGTAAGTAATACTGTCACAGAAGATAAGTTCCTTCCTAATACAAGTTCCAAAAGGAAATATTATTCTGGAACATTATTTCCACAGGAATAAATATTACAGTATATGTTCCTAACGGAATAAATGGTATTGAATATTTATTTGAAAAATATTGGAATACATATTTAGTAAATTTGTACATGCCATTCAATTATATAAATCTTAACCTTTGCAGTTCTGAAAACGTACCTAGTTGATATATCCGTCAATGACGTGAATGATGAGGCCCCTCAGATCACCAATCATCCTATTCCATACCAAGCTGCTGTAGAAACTGTCTCCTCCATAGGAACACTTGTATACCAGCTGTCTGCCTATGACCCAGATACTACTGCTGACGTGAAGTTCTATCTTGATGGTATGTATGGTTTAAATGCATACTTAGAAAACAGGGTGTATAAAACAGTGAGATATACACAAAGTGCTGAAAATTCTAAAGCTTGAAACTTCAAAGCATTAATCAGGGTAGAAGAAAATATTTTAATTTTCAAGGGAAGTAAGTTGGCTAGAATAGAATTATAAACAAAATTGTGGTTATTTCAAAATTGATTATTTGATTTTTACAAAATCTATGCAATCTGAAATTCAGAAATTATTATGTACATTTAAGTTATTGGGGTAAAGTTCAGAAAATCTGTATACCGGTACAGATATACGGTATATGACTCAGATATCAAAATGAGAGTTCTAATGATTGCTATATCCACAAGTTGGTCTCATGTGTAGAGTTGTCTCAGTTTCAATCATACCACATCTTTTTTTATAATTAATGAAAATATCGCAAAGATATGATATAAATAGTATAAAATGAAAATTGAAACAAATCTCACTACCATTTTGATATATATATAATGCTACAGATTTTGATCAATCTATGAAATATATTACAGCGCCAAATGATAACTTTGATGTTGAACCCAATACTGGGTGGATAAAGACCAAAAAGACATTAAGTAATTCAAATTCCTTTGTTGTCCGTGCATATGCACAGGATACTGCTGCGACTGGTGCAGAACAGAAAAGTTCTATTGTTACTGTTACCGTATATACTGGTAACCTAAAACCACAGTTCAATGAAACAGCTTATCAAGCTAAAGTACAGGAAACCAATCAAGCAGATCAAACGTAAGTACTGTAAAGTGGGTTATTTTCGCTGATATAACAAAATCGCCAAAATCAATTCTGCCAACTGAAAGTTCACATTCAAAGGTAATAATAAATTTTTTGAATACGCTAAAATAATAATCACAAAATATTTTGTATGCCTTATTCCATGAAAATCTGGAAATTTAACACCTGCAAAAATAACACGCTACATGGTATATATAGGGAAAAATGTTATTTTTAATCGATATAATCAAGGTGCAATTTTTTTTTATACAGTAAAAAAAGATATACATGTATCTATTTTTGCATAGACGGTTTTGCAGTGTTATCTGCTACTGTTTTTTTTTGGAATTTCCTGTTTTGTATATTGTTTCTAATTAGTAGCCTGCTCATGACATTAAAGTGTAATTCTCTTACTTCCCACCCCCCAAGGGTGACTGGGGTATAGAAATATGGTCACTTGGTGTTCTCCCGACCGGCAGTAAAATGCTTGCTGAAGTGGGGCGTCCGTTTGGCTGTGCAGGATGTATCAAGTTCAAAGTCACGTCCGGTCAGAAGGTGGACGTTAAATCCAATGCCTTGTGTAAAGAGAGTGCCACGCTCTTTGCAGGTTAAGAATCCTTGCAACAACTCTGAGGGGTCCATAGGTGGCCTGTTGCAAGGCAAAATTTCTGTCCCTATCCAATATACCCTCATTTTCCAGTGGCAGTCCAAATTTCCCCAACCATCATCCCAGATGGCCTCTATTGTGACAAGACCTACCTATGGTATTTATTGTGAACTTTTTTCGTCCTACATATGCATGAAATATTTGCCACTGGACGTTAAGCAACCAACAATCAATCAATCAATCTTACTTCCCAATTAATGTCTGCATTTTTTATGCCACTGCTGTAGGCAATTGGGGAATTAAGTGTTATCCCTAACTGTTCGTTTTCTGTCCTTCCATCCCATATTTTGTTTAGTTTGAAGCTTTGAGCGGGGGCATTCATCTCCTCAGACACATTCTTTACATTTATGTATATGTGTATTACAACATAATTTGTGACATGATGAAATGCCAAGTAATAAGTATAAATTTTAAACATTTCTCATTGTATATAACATGAACAGTTTACATAGTTACAATGGTACACAAAATACTTTATCTCCCCACACCATATTGTTAAACCCACCATATACATTTATGTGGCCCTCACAAGTAGAATTAAGAATGGAAATCTGGAAAAACCTGACCAAAAAGCAGAAAACAGCTCAATGTCATCAATGGGTCTTTTATAAAAAGTTCGGCAAGCCACAAGCTTTAAATAATAAGATTTAACTGTCGCTAGTGGATAAATATCTTTACACACTAATTTTGCAGTGGTAGAATCTATATTTCTCCTTCAATTTTCTGATTCTGATAAAATGAAAACTAAAATTTGACAGAGATTTTAAGTTTATTTTTTCTTTCCAGCTTTGACACATTGTCAACAGATGGCAATATTAGTTTGGTGTATGCAATCAATTTCCAGAAAAAGCTCGGAGGAATGACCACATACACAGTGTTGGATGGTACTTCCATCTCCGACAAGTTCAAAATTGATAATGATGGTAAAGGCGTTATGTTGACGTCACTGAATTATGAAACGGACCCAAAAACATTTTCACTGACAATCCAAGCAGAGGACAGTTATTCACAGTTAAAATCTACAGTTCCTGTAAGTAAAAAGTAAAATCACAAAATACTGAAATCAGAGGAAAAGTCAAAAAGAGAAGTCTCAAAACACATCAACCGAATAGATAACTGTCATATTCCTGACTTGATTAATCCTGATTGTATAGCAAGCTAAACCTCTCACTTGTATGACAGTCACATTAAATTGCATTATATTGACAACAATTTTCAATGTCATGTAATGTTGTCATTTTACTAGACATGCTAGATGGAGCCACATGTCAGTCAGTCTGTTTGTTTTCTTTTTTGAAGCAGTGATCAGTTTGCTTATTTAAGGGAATTTTAAAATGTAATGTGGTCTGTTTTACAACGTTTTGGGGACAAAATAGTTTAAGAAAATACAGCCTTTTTTGGGGTTACATTTCTATACATATATTTGTGTACTTACATAATCACAATCATCAATGGTGTATAATATCTAGATTTTCTAAAAATGCACAAAGCTTTTATTTCTATATATAAAAAATATTGTTTTCCTTAGCCAAAAGGGTAAAAACGTACACCTAGAGTGGTATTAAGGGAAAACCTGAAGAACATGAAAATATGACAGGCAATTCAAAAAAATTGATTATCAATATTAGTTTAAATATGTAATTTTTGACTGCTGAATTGATTTTAAAAGCATTCCATTTTGGTAAAATTTCAATTCTTATTTGAAGACTAAATAAGAAGGTTTGCTTTGGTAGAAAATTAGAAAACAAGTTCATAAAACTATTTTTATTGTCAGTAATTTTCGTTGGCTATATATATATATATGTGATAAACGCCTAAAAAGTGTACATAACAACACCAATGATATAAAAAGGAACTATAAATGTAATTATTTATAAATATTTCGGATAACAGATATCCTTCGTCAGTCAGATTCTGATGTTAAATGAATCATCTTTAAGTCTTCTTAGATTAAACTTTTACTAAATCTTGAAATTTATACAATAAAAAAGGCAAACCGAACATCAGTTAAGACGCTTGCACCATTCTAAAAATTTGTTGAATATGACATAGGTTATATGACTAATTACATCAGAGAGTTCACATATATGCTTGGCACTCACACCACATCTTCCTATATCTATTTAAATAAAAATAATAATGTGCGATGTGAACTAGCACAATTTTAAAGCCTTAACGGTGTCGAATTATGATGTTACAAGAAAGATTGCGTCAATAAGAATTCCAAATAAACCGCACTGAACGGTCTAAATTTCTAAATATTTCAGATTTGACAACTGAAGTGTAGTTACATAAGAGTCTGCGATGTTTAAAACAAACGGCCGTTAAAATATAATACCAAATTTTGACTAAAGTAAAATAGTTGGACGTGGCTTGGTACTTATACATCCCTCAAAAAATTAAGCAATTTAAATTGTTATATTCAACAGATTTATTTTAGAGATGAGTAAGGTAAAGAAATAGAAACGGAGACTGTAATAATAAGTAATATAACCCAGATGTGAAGCACTGCATGGTGTCGAACTACATCTTTTCATTTATCCCATTTGGTGCCAAAGTTGTTAATTTTCTAATCCAAAATCTTTCCCGAGTAAGTCTATCCTCCCTAGACCAAGCAGAGTTGTGGTCAATGATAGTAATGGTCAGTCGATTGAGATCTGCCTTAGTGTGGCCAGGGGATCTCAAATGTCGACTAAGAGGGAGGTCTGGCTTGCATTGGTAGTCGCTACGATGACCGTTCATTCGTTTGTGAAACGGCTGTTCTGACTCGCCTACATACTGTTTACCACATTTACACTGTAGGAGATACACAACATTTGTAGTCTTGCAATTAACATTGCAAAATATGGTGTATTCTGTACCAGTGGAGTGACTGTTAAAAGTCTGGGTGTCCAGTATTTGTTTGCAAGTCAGACATCATTTGTTTCCACAACCCTTACAAGAGCCCACTGACGAAGAGCCTGCTTGAGAGGATAACTCAGCTCTCACCAGCAAGTCTTTAAGGCTTTTGGGCCTGCGAAAAGCCAGTACAGGTGGCTCGGGAAAGATCTTGGATAGTTTAGGATGTTTTTCGATATCTTTCCAACTTTCGCGGATAAGGTGAGACAAGTTGTCAAATTTTGGATTGTAAGTCAACACAAAAGGCACCCTCCTGTTGACCTTTTTGACTTTATATTGTAAAAGTTCATCTCGGCTGATGTTGCTAGCACGAGAAAAACCTTTATCAATGTCTTTCCTTTTGTAGCCTCGATGTTTTAGGTGACCGTGAAGTTCTTGTAGTCGTTTTTTGGTAACATCGTTGGTGGAGCAAATCCTTTTAATTCGTATGGCCTGGCTGTAGGGAATGCTCTTGGTGCAATGTTTAGGGTGACAACTTGAAGGAGACAGATATTGATGTTTGTCTGTGGGCTTGCAATACAGATCTGTAAATATGTTTCCATCCCTCACTTGCGTTGTAGTGTCAAGAAATGTGATCTTAGAGTCAGAGATTTCATATGTGAATTTTATTGAGGGATGATGAAACCACATTTAAATATCTAAAACCGGAAAAATCAAAGCCGGGGCGTTTCTATCTTCTGCCCAAAATACATAAAGTCAATAATCCAGGTAGACCAATTGTTTCCGCAAATGACCACCCTACAGAGAAAATATCAGAATTTATTGACTTTCATCTCCGACCACACGTAGAAAATTTACCATCATATATACAAGACACAACACATTATCTTAAAAAAATGGAATCTTTGAACCCTCTCCCACCTGAAACGATCCTTGTCTCGCTTGATGTTACCTCCCTGTATACTAATATCCCCCATGATGATGGTATTGAAGCCTGTAGGGAAGTCTGGAACTCTCGTAACACCTTACATCCACCAACTGAATATCTCATCCAGCTTCTAACTTTGGTTTTAAAATGCAATAACTTCACATTCAATGGTGAACACTTTCTCCAAGTTAATGGAACAGCAATGGGAACAAAGATGGCCCCGTCTTATGCCAATATTTTTATGGGGAAATTAGAACAGAGAATTCTCAATTCTTTTCTTTATCAACCCCTCTCTTGGTTCCGATTTATTGACGATATTGACATGAAGTGGGATAATACTGAACAAGAACTAGATGTGTTTATTCAACATGCCAACGATGCCCATCCCTCAATAAAATTCACATATGAAATCTCTGACTCTAAGATCACATTTCTTGACACTACAACGCAAGTGAGGGATGGAAACATATTTACAGATCTGTATTGCAAGCCCACAGACAAACATCAATATCTGTCTCCTTCAAGTTGTCACCCTAAACATTGCACCAAGAGCATTCCCTACAGCCAGGCCATACGAATTAAAAGGATTTGCTCCACCAACGATGTTATCAAAAAACGACTACAAGAACTTCGCGGTCACCTAAAACATCGAGGCTACAAAAGGAAAGACATTGATAAAGGTTTTTCTCGTGCTAGCAACATCAGCCGAGATGAACTTTTACAATATAAAGTCAAAAAGGTCAACAGGAGGGTGCCTTTTGTGTTGACTTACAATCCAAAATTTGACAACTTGTCTCACCTTATCCGCGAAAGTTGGAAAGATATCGAAAAACATCCTAAACTATCCAAGATCTTTCCCGAGCCACCTGTACTGGCTTTTCGCAGGCCCAAAAGCCTTAAAGACTTGCTGGTGAGAGCTGAGTTATCCTCTCAAGCAGGCTCTTCGTCAGTGGGCTCTTGTAAGGGTTGTGGAAACAAATGATGTCTGACTTGCAAACAAATACTGGACACCCAGACTTTTAACAGTCACTCCACTGGTACAGAATACACCATATTTTGCAATGTTAATTGCAAGACTACAAATGTTGTGTATCTCCTACAGTGTAAATGTGGTAAACAGTATGTAGGCGAGTCAGAACAGCCGTTTCACAAACGAATGAACGGTCATCGTAGCGACTACCAATGCAAGCCAGACCTCCCTCTTAGTCGACATTTGAGATCCCCTGGCCACACTAAGGCAGATCTCAATCGACTGACCATTACTATCATTGACCACAACTCTGCTTGGTCTAGGGAGGATAGACTTACTCGGGAAAGATTTTGGATTAGAAAATTAACAACTTTGGCACCAAATGGGATAAATGAAAAGATGTAGTTCGACACCATGCAGTGCTTCACATCTGGGTTATATTACTTATTATTACAGTCTCCGTTTCTATTTCTTTACCTTACTCATCTCTAAAATAAATCTGTTGAATATAACAATTTAAATTGCTTAATTTTTTGAGGGATGTATAAGTACCAAGCCACGTCCAACTATTTTACTTTAGTCAAAATTTGGTATTATATTTTAACGGCCGTTTGTTTTAAACATCGCAGACTCTTATGTAACTACACTACAGTTGTCAAATCTGAAATATTTAGAAATTTAGACCGTTCAGTGCGGTTTATTTGGAATTCTTATTGACGCAATCTTTCTTGTAACATCATAATTCGACACCGTTAAGGCTTTAAAATTGTGCTAGTTCACATCGCACATTATTATTTTTATTTAAAGCATATATGTGAACTCTCTGATGTAATTAGTCATATAACCTATGTCATATTCAACAAATTTTTAGAATGGTGCAAGCGTCTTAACTGATGTTCGGTTTGCCTTTTTTATTGTATAAATTTCAAGATTTAGTAAAAGTTTAATCTAAGAAGACTTAAAGATGATTCATTTAACATCAGAATCTGACTGACGAAGGATATTTGTTATCCGAAATATTTATAAATAATTACATTTATAGTTCCTTTTTATATCATTGGTGTTGTTATGTACACTTTTTAGGCGTTTATATAATTTATTTTATTGTGTACATGTATCGTTACTTGTAACGATCCAGCTCCCACGTGGGAAAAATCGTTGACTATTATTCAGACGTTTGATATATATATGTGATATACATTTATCTCTATCACTTATTGGTAATTGCTTTATACCACATCAGCTTAATAAAGGCTATATAGCTATAAGGTTCTCTGGTTTTAAACTTTTTCCAATCAATTTTATTTATATTATAGCTGACAGTGTTTTTGGAGGACAAAAATGAGTTTGATCCGACCTTCACCTTATCTACATACACCGCCAGGGTCCCTGAAGATCTAGCTATCGGCCAATCCATACTGACAGGTAATAATGAAAATGTGTTTCTAATAAAACATCTGTAGATAGATCATATAAAAAATCAAAGTAATATTAACTTATGATTCTGATACATTACTCAGTTCTTGATCAATGTGATTAGAATACAGGAAATGTGTACATGCATCACTTATTTAAAAATGTCCCGATTTTGCTTTCTGTTATGATAGTAAACAAATCAACCTTGAAAATTTCTCCGGCCAAAATTTGGAAGGTATGTATCATTACAAGAAAACTATATAAGATCCTGAATAGTCTTCATGACCTTTAAGAAAGTAGGAATAAAGTAAAGTAAATTTCGGAGCTTTTTATAGCTGACTATGCAGTATGGGCTTGGCTCATTGTTGAAGGCCGTACAGTGACCTATAGTTTTAATTTTTGTGTCATTTTGGTGTCTTGTGGAGTGTTGTTTCATTGGCAATCATACCACATCTTCTTTTTTATATATAAAGTATTGGTACAGGATCTATATCATTCAGAAAGTAGAATCACCAAAATCAGGAATGCTCAAGATGCAAAGGTCATATACGGGAAAATGTAAGGGATATAAGGGAAGTAATAAAAGACTAATTACTGTGGATTCATTAATATTCTTTGAATACCAGTTTTTATGGAAAACATGTGTAAATGTTAATGTAAACCATGAATTAAAATGTCAATTAATAATATATTTTCTATAGGCTTTAACAAACTAATGAAATCACTAATATCCACGAATATTTGTAATTTTACGTAATTCACCAAAATTGGTTTAAATCAATGTAAATTAATCCTCTGTTATATACTGAGATTCCAGAAGAAACTTCCTGCAAAATTGATTTGTTTTATACTAGGTGTATTTCTAGATTGCACATATCACTTTTATTATGAACATGTGAAATATGTATGAAAAGTCGTATTTCAGGAGTTACTAAAATGTAATAACTGGTAACATACAAGAAGATTTCTAAATAAGTAAACATTTTCATTTTTTAGAACAAGGAATAGCTGTAACAGGTACATAAAAAAGTTTTTCTAATGTACCCCTATATGTGTATTGGTCTATTTTAACAATTTAATGTTCATAAACTGTAACTAAGAGTTTATTGTTTATACATGAAATATATTGGTTTAATACTATAATATCAAATTCATACACTTTCTCTATATGCATATATACAAATACTTTTATAAGATAGTGACTTCAATTACAAACATTTATGATTCAAATTGTATCAAGTTTATATTAAAGAAACACATTTGATTTTAATATAAAAATATAGATTTTGGTGTTGATGGCATTGAAATTGGAAATCTTGCTTAAAATGGCATGGATTTTATGGGAAATGGTTTCATTTATTACTTTTCAATTTGAAATTTTTTGCATGCTTAATTTAAGTCTTAAGACAGAAAGAAGGTTATTGGCTAAAAAAAGCAGAAAAATACTGTAAACCAACTTATTATCGCGGATACTTTATTTCACGTTATACCAATTCAAGTCCATTTCGTGGCTTTTTAAATTCGCGATTTTCTCATTTAATTGATGTAGTTTAATAAAGATTTTATTTATTCGCGACGATTTATATTCATGTTTTTTTTCTACTCGTGAAAGTCGCGAAAATAAGTTGGTTTACAGTAGTTGTTTAGAGTTGATTCATCAATTATTGAAACTCTTTTACCTGAATCATTGATTTTTTTGAAAAATGTCCCAATGATATAATCTGAATACTAACTTGGACATAAATACGTACAAAATGTATATATGTATATCATGTATATATAGATTTCTTTTGTAATCTTACCACTTTGGTAAATTTATCTTTGTACTCTTCAGTGGTAGCACCTGTGTGCATAATTTAACTAGGATTATACTTGGTCTCTTTGTTGTAATCTGTAATGATAGAAATTATACATCTTGTTTAGAAATAAGTTCTTTACAGTGAATGATTGTTCTTTCACAGCACTAGTAATGTCCTCAGTCTTTACACATCTCTTATGCAATTATTGTTTTTTAGAATTGATGAAATATTATCAAAATTATATCCCTCATTTGGAGGTAAATTAGATTAAAAATTATTTTAATTGAATACTTGTTGATTAATTAAGCTCATGAGTAGAGTTCTGACAAAACAAGGTCAATAGTGCTATTGTGTATGGTTGATTTTGGTTCTCTTTTTTCATTTAAGAATTAGATGGTAGAACTTTTTTGGTGTCTGTTCACAAATTTCTAGGACAAACAATATTGAAGGGGAGCTAGCCAATCTACAGATGCCATATTGACTCCATTTTTGGTTTTATTGTTTGATTGTGCTATTGGGTTGCTGTCCCATTGATATTTTCCACACAAATTCGTAACTTCTGTGTACTCTTTTTAACAAGTTTTCTGTTCTTTTTTTTAGTTTCTTCCTAAAATGATATCCTCCTTACTTTATGGACACAATTTTTTCAGAGAATTAATGATTTTTACCCTTAAAATATAATTATATTAAATGGATTGATTTTATTTTAGGAACTTGTTTAAATTTGTGTACTACATTATTTAATTTAGAAATTAAGTCCTATTCATGCAATATTTCATCGTTCTTTGGTACTTTTAAGTTATATTTATTTTAAGTTTTATATATTTTAAGATCATCATAAAAAGATTTTGATGTTACAAATCTCTCAAAGACTAACAAATTATGGAATTTCATTGCTCCTTCAACCTTCTGCCTATACTCCATTGATGCATCCACAAACAAATCGTAACTGATTGTTTAAAAAATTTCACCTTGCTCTTTCACTGACAGCAGCCATAACAGAACTGAAGGATTCTTTTTTTGTCCAAGAGTTACTGGAAATATTTCTTTATAAGGGAGACAGTGGGGAAGATACTCAAATGAATTAATTTTGGTTGGTTGCATTTTCCTCAGAATTTTAGGAATTGTAGGAAAAACTAATATCTTATTTTATCAGTGGAAGAGGGGTTTAAAAAACAAATTATATACCTCCACTACACCTGATTGGTTTAAGAACTAATGCTAATTAAAGGTTTTTAATTTTATTTCATATAAAAAAAACTTCAAAATATTGCAATATAAACATGTGCTTTCCATTTATTATTTCAGTTACTGCTAATGATGAAGATTTAAACTCAGTGTTGTCATTCTGGGTTAGTGAACCATTGTTTAGAGTAGTCTCATTAAGTTCCAATGAAGGTCAGCTGCAAGTTAACAGGTAAGAAAGAATTAGTTTGAGGAGCAACGTATTTTTGCAATTTGTGAATATAAATATAAACTTTAACATATCAAACTATTACTTACTTATCCTCTTCATCCCTAGTGGGACATAAGGCCACACACTCATATATATAATATATATACAACTCGTCTAAACATCAACCCAACAATGTTAGATCTGTAAATTTGCTTTCGCAAATTTTTGGTTCTTCCCTCGCCGGGATTCGAACACCTGCTACTGTGATATCGTGACACCAAATCGCCTGCACTGCAGCCGTCCCGCTAGACCACACGATCACCTGGGCTCTACTATAATAGAGCTTTCGCTGGCCGTGTGTTACCTTTATATATATATGAACGAGTCTAAATTGAAAATTACGTTCAAACCTATGATTGCGTTGGATAAAAACCGCAATTTTTATACGTGTGCATGTAAAATAAATTTCGTTGTAGAAGGGTCTAAAAACAGCACAAACAACATTTTCCAAAAGACCAAAAATATATATATATATATATATATATATATACAACTCGTCTAAACATCAACCCAACATTGTTAGATCTGTAAATTTGCTTTCGCAAATTTTTGGTTCCTCCCTCGCCAGGATTCGAACCCATGCTACTGTGATATCGTGACACCAAATCGCCTGCACTGCAGCCGTCCCGCTAGACCACACGACCACCTGGGCTCTCAATAAAAGAGCTTTCGCTGGCCGTGTGTTACCTTTCCTCGTCAGTTTTAATCTAGCGGCATACTACAGTACATGATATATAAGGCATGAAGATGTTATTGTTACAGATCAGCTAAATTATCTATAGTAAAGGATCCTACAAATTAATGTAATATACAGTCACAGAAAATAATTATATTTATAAGTACGTCTGAGTCAGTGACAACTCTACAACAGATGTATCCATCGAATCGCCATCAATGATGGTGATACATGGCTGTGTACATAATGTATATACAACTCGTCTAAACATCAACCCAACAATGTTAGATCTGTAAATTTTGCTTTCGCAAATTTTTGGTTCCTCCCTCGCCGGGATTCGAACCCATGCTACTGTGATATCGTGACACCAAATCGCCTGCACTGCAGCCGTCCCACTAGACCACACAACCACCTGGGCTCTCAATAAAAGAGCTTTCGCTGGCCAAGTGTTACCTTTCCTCGTCAGTTTTAATCTAGCGGCATACTACAGTACATGATATATAAGGCATGAAGATGTTATTGTTCCAGAACAGCTAAATTATCTATAGTAAAGGATCCTACAAATTAATGTAATATACAGTCACAGAAAATAATTATATTATACAACTCGTCTAAACATCAACCCAACAATGTTAGATCTGTAAATTTGCTTTCGCAAATTTTTGGTTCTTCCCTCGCGGGGATTCGACCCATGCTACTGTGATATCGTGACACCAAATCGCCTGCACTGCAGCCGTCCCGCTAGACCACACGACCACCTGGGCTCTCAAAAAAAGAGCTTTCGGTGGGCATGTGTTACCTTTCCACGTCAGTTTTAATCTAGCGGCGTACTATAGTACATGATATATAAGGCATGAAGATGTTATTGTTACAGATCAGCTAAATTATCTATAGTAAAGGATCCTACAAATTAATGTAAGATACAGTCACAGAAAATAATTATATTCATAAGTACGTCTGAGTCAGTGACAACCCTACAACAAATGTATCCATCGGATCGCCATCAATGATGGTGATACATGGCTGTGTACATAATGTATATACAACTCGTCTAAACATCAACCCAACAATGTTAGATCTGTGAATTTGCTTTCGCAAATTTTTGGTTCTTCCCTCGCCGGGATTCGAACCCATGCTACTGTGATATCGTGACACCAAATCGCCTGCACTGCAGCCGTCCCGCTAGACCACACGACCACCTGGGCTCTCAAAAAAAGAGCTTTCGGTGGGCATGTGTTACCTTTCCACGTCAGTTTTAATCTAGCGGCGTACTACAGTACATGATATATAAGGCATGAAGATGTTATTTTTACAGATCAGCTAAATTATCTATAGTAAAGGATCCTACAAATTAATGTAAGATACAGTCACAGAAAATAATTATATTCATAAGTATGTCTGAGTCAGTGACAACCCTACAACAGATGTATCCATCGGATCGCCATCAATGATGGTGATACATGGCTGTGTACATAATGTATATACAACTCCTCTAAACATCAACCCAACAATGTTAGATCTGTAAATTTGCTTTCGCAAATTTTTGGTTCTTCCCTCGCCGGGATTCGAACCCATGCTACTTTGATATCGTGACACCAAATCGCCTGCACTGCAGCCGTCCCGCTAGACCACACGACCACCTGGGCTCTCAAAAAAAGAGCTTTCGGTGGGCATGTGTTACCTTTCCACGTCAGTTTTAATCTAGCGGCGTACTACAGTACATGATATATAAGGCATGAAGATGTTATTGTTACAGATCAGCTAAATTATCTATAGTAAAGGATCCTACAAATTAATGTAAGATACAGTCACAGAAAATAAATAATTATATTCATAAGTACGTCTGAGTCAGTGACAACCCTACAACAGATGTATCCATCGGATCGCCATCAATAATGGTGATACATGGCTGTGTACATAATGTATATACAACTCGTCTAAACATCAACCCAACAATGTTAGATCTGTGAATTTGCTTTCGCAAATTTTTGGTTCTTCCCTCGCCGGGATTCGAACCCATGCTACTGTGATATCGTGACACCAAATCGCCTGCACTGCAGCCGTCCCGCTAGACCACACGACCACCTGGGCTCTCAAAAAAAGAGCTTTCGGTGGGCATGTGTTACCTTTCCTCGTCAGTTTTAATCTAGCGGCGTACTACAGTACATGATATATAAGGCATGAAGATGATATTGTTACAGATCAGCTAAATTATCTATAGTAAAGGATCCTACAAATTAATGTAAGATACAGTCACAGAAAATAATTATATTCATAAGTACGTCTGAGTCAGTGACAACCCTACAACAGATGTATCCATCGGATCGCCATCAATGATGGTGATACATGGCTGTGTACATAATGTATATACAACTCCTCTAAACATCAACCCAACAATGTTAGATCTGTAAATTTGCTTTCGCAAATTTTTGGTTCTTCCCTCGCCGGGATTCGAACCCATGCTACTGTGATATCGTGACACCAAATCGCCTGCACTGCAGCCGTCACGCTAGACCACACGACCACCTGGGCTCTCAAAAAAAGAGCTTTCGGTGGGCATGTGTTACCTTTCCACGTCAGTTTTAATCTAGCGGCGTACTACAGTACATGATATATAAGGCATGAAGATGTTATTGTTACAGATCAGCTAAATTATCTATAGTAAAGGATCCTACAAATTAATGTAAGATACAGTCACAGAAAATAATTATATTCATAAGTACGTCTGAGTCAGTGACAACCCTACAACAGATGTATCCATCGGATCGCCATCAATGATGGTGATACATGGCTGTGTACATAATGTATATATATTATATATATTTTCTCTAATTCTTCGTCAATTTATCCCTTTCTGCACCCATTGTATAAAAAAATTTAATCAACGTGTGGTTCGTTTGATCTCAGTACTTCATTGGTTAAAATCCGATTGTGACGTCGAATTTTCTTGCTGTCCTCTGAATTTCCTATTGTGACGACATGAAAAAAGGCGACCATGCCTGACGACGTCACATAGAAAGAACACATCTTTTTGCAGATCATTCGAAAAGAAGGAATAAGTTTGCCTGCATAATGTTAGAAAATCATTAGAGAAACAGATTCCACCACCAAATCTCGTGTAATACGATATTTATCCACTCGAGACAGTTAAATTTTCAATTTTAAAGTCCGAGCCGCCTCGGAAAACAGTCCGTTAGTTATCTCGTATTACACTCGATGCAGTGGTGGAATCTATATATATCAAACAATGAACTCGTCTATTATGAATACTTAAACAAAGTTTATGATATTAGGAAAAAATTAGTTGCAACATAAATTTGAAAGGACTAAAAGTGGGGAAATAATTGAACAAAAATAATTTTTCACAGGACATAATACTAAATGATAAAGGGTTTGATAAATCGTTGCAACCATGAATGATATTGGTATCATCTCGGAAGGCTGATACAGAGTTGCCATGATTGTACAACACATGAAACTTGTATTTTCTACTAAATAATAAATGAAATTTTTGAGATGTAACACAATTCAATATTTTGTTTTCAGCACTTTGGATTATGATCGTCAAACTAGTCATCGATATGAATTTGACATTTATGTTAAAGACAATGGCGTTCCATCTCGTACAAGTCAGGCTAAGGTACTGATTGATTTGACCAATGTCAACGATGAAAAACCACAGTTCCAAGATGATAACATGGTCACTACTATCAAAGACAACATTGCTTCAGGAACAGATGTATATTTGGTACAGGCTGTTGACCCCGATGGTGATAAAGTTACATACAGTTTTGAAAGTAAGTTGGATTTTGTTAAAATTCACCCTGTTCTTTTAACATGTTTAATGTGGTACCAAACACATGAACTAAAATAAAATTGGCTCTTTAAATTTTCGTAAAATTTTGACAAAAAATTACTTTGACCCTTTGTCAAAATTATGAAAATTTCAAAAACCACACATTTCATTGTATATATAGATGTTTGAATTACACTAATTTTGATCATTGAGATTCATAATATTTCCCTTACAATAGAACATGATTAAAATGTTTTGGGGATTTTTACAGAGTTATCTCCCCGTAGTGTTATGTACTACCTAAATGCAATTTTTACCAGTTTAATTAAACATTTTCAATTCAAAGAAATTCATTAATTTTGTGGGTACCACATTTCATTGATTACAGGAACATTGTATTTGAGTTCAAGTGAAGAATTGATTTTTTGATTGTTTAAGTTTTGCTTAAAATCCTCTGGCAAATTTGCATTCTTTTAAACACTCAGAATTTGTGGTAAACTTACATTGAAAAAGGATAAATTCACTATAAATAAACTATATATAAACATTATTATACCCCATGCAACGAAGTTGCGGAGGGTATAATGTTTTTGACCCGTCCGTCCGTCCGTCAGGTCCGTCCGTCTCGTCAGTCCGTCAGTCCTGTTTCTTGTCATCGCAACTCCTCTCAAACCACACAACAGAATTTCACGAAACCTTTTCAGATAATAAGGACATACTATGTAGTTGTGCATATCAACGGGAAATTGCGATTCAATTTTTTTCTAGGAGTTACGCCCCTTTGAACTTATTTACTTTAATGTACTACTGCAACAGTTTGTCATCGCAACTCCTCTCGAACCACACAACAGAATTTCACGAAACCTTTTCAGATAATAAGGACATACTATGTAGTTGTGCATATCGACTGGAAATTGCGATTCAATTTTTTTTCTAGGAGTTACGCCCCTTTGAACTTATTTACTTTAATGTACTACTGCAACAGTTTGTCATTGCAACTCCTCTCAAACCACACAACAGAATTTCACGAAACCTTTTCAGATAATAAGGACATACTATGTAGTTGTGCATATCGACAGGAAATTGTGATTCAATTTTTTTTCTAGGAGTTACGCCCCTTTGAACTTATTTACTTTAATGTACTACTGCAACAGTTTGTCATCGCAACTTCTCTCAAACCACACAACAGAATTTCACGAAACCTTTTCAGATAATAAGGACATACTATGTAGTTGTGCATATCAACTGGAAATTGCGATTCAATTTTTTTTCTAGGAGTTACGCCCCTTTGAACTTATTTACTTTAATGTTCTACTGCAACAGTTTGTCATCGCAACTCCTCTCAAACCACACAACAGAATTTCACGAAACCTTTTCAGATAATAAGGACATACTATGTAGTTGTGCATATCGACGGGAAATTGCGATTCAATTTTTTTTCTAGGAGTTACGCCCCTTTGAACTTATTTACTTTAATGTACTACTGTAACAGTTTGTCATCGCAACTCCTCTCAAACCACACAACAGAATTTCACGAAACCTTTTCAGATAATAAGGACATACTATGGTGTTGTGCATATCAACGGGAAATTGTGATTCAATTTTTTTTCTAGGAGTTACGCCCCTTTGAACTTATTTACTTTAATGTACTACTGCAACAGTTTGTCATCGCAACTCCTCTCAAACCACACAACAGAATTTCACGAAACCTTTTCAGATAATAAGGACATACTATGTAGATGTGCATATCGACAGGAAATTACGGTTCAATTTTTTTTCTAGGAGTTATGCCCCTTTGAACTTATTTGCTTCAATGTACTTCTGCAACAGTTTGTCATCTCAACTCCTCTGAAAACACACAACAGAATTTCATGAAATTTTGTAGATAATAAGGACATACTATGTATATTGACAGGAAATTTTTATTCAATATTTTTTCTTATACAATTTTTTTTCTTATACTTATTTAATTTCTCCAATGACAATGTGGGGACATGGGGTATGTGAGCGTGCTCACTAAGGTTCTTTAATTATTTTACTCTGCAAAATTAGTACATGTATTTTACTTTGTAATCTAGTGCTTTTTGATACTGTAAATTCAGAAATTATTGCAAGGTTTTTATTAGTGCAAAAAATGCGACAAAGTTGTAAACTCAATAATTTAAACTTGCATTCAGAAATATTTTATATGAATTAAACATGATTTTTCTCAACATCGTAAAAATTAAAGTCTAAAGTGAAAAAAATCGCAATAATAAATACACGCAATAATTTCTAAATTTACAGTACATGATTGCTTTTTTTTCAGATAATGCAAACGTGAAAGACATTTTTCAAATAAATGGTCAGACCGGTCAAATCACTGTCCAAGGGTCTGTTCCACCCAACATAGATCAGTATAATTTAAAGATTTGGGCTACTGATGATGGTAGTTGTTGTACAGCAAGCCGACCTAATCAGAGACAAGAATCTACTGTTACTGTTAATATTGTTGATGCTGTTAACACCAAGCCATCGTTTACTGATTGTAGTTCATACCGACCAAAAGTTCTAGAGAATGAAGCTGCTGGTACTTCTGTTTTTACTGTAAGTTAAAAAGAAGATGTATAATAGTTTTCACTGTAATGCCAATTGTGTTGTGAACAAGTTTTTTTAAGACTTATTTGTCAAAACTAATACTATCTATGAAATATGAAATGAAATATAGTGACGCCTGTTTGAAATAAATTTTTGATGAATTCCTAATAATTAGACTTTCAGTTCTATAGTCGCCGTCAGCTGAAATTCGTAGCGGTTATCGGTAAAAATAATCTAAACTATCAATCGCGTTCACTCAAGATGTAGTTTTTCATATTCCATTCATAAATCGCATAAAGAAAAACCACTACTGACCTACCTTTTAAGTGATCACACTGTAATAATCCTGACCTTCACATTTTCCAGAATATTTTCCATTGTAATTCCGCCATCTTCGTTTCTATGAGGATCATTTGTTTACATATGACATTCGTCACTGTACGCAGATTCCTGAAATGTTCTTTTCATTGATGTGATAAGGTTTCCCGCGCTTTATGCAAATTTTATGAAATTGAACTCCACGGAAACACTTCCGGTAAAAACAGTGGCTGATTCCACCATTCAAAATCGTCTATGAAAAAGTGAAGGTCAGGATTATTACAGTGTGATCACTTAAAAGGTAGGTCAGTAGTGGTTTTTCTTAATGCGATTTATGAATGGAATTTGAAAAACTATATCTCGAGTGAACGCGATTGATAGTTTAGATTATTTTTACCGATAACCGCTACGAATTTCAGCTGACGGCGACTATAGTTTATTTTATCGCAGGTTTTAGCCATAGATAACAACAGTGGTGACAAGAGGGGTTGTTGTCTGTTGAATATTTTAATTGTTTTTGCAGGTTTCAGCAACAGATAACAATAGAGGCGACAATGGGGTTGTAGAGTATTTTGCAGTGACTGATAGTCAGACGGTTTATTTTACTATAAATCAGACAACCGGGGAAGTAACCACAGTCATGTCACTCGATAGAGAAAGTTTTGGATCTCGTTATCTTTTCTTCACTGTGCGTGCTGTTGACAAGGGCCAACCACCTGGTGACGATTATTGTACTTTCCCCATTACTATTGATGATAAGAATGACAATAATCCTGAATTTGGAGCAGCTCAATATGCTGGAAATGTTTTAAAAACTGCTGTGGCAAATACAGTTGTGATGACTGTGAAAGCAACAGATAAAGACATTGGCATAAACGCTGACGTAACGTACACTAAAGCTGTAGATACAGAATACTTCAATATCGACACAAACACAGGAGTTATTACTGTGGCAAAGACTTTAATGAGTGCTGTAAGTACCAGTAGTTTATAGGGAGATTGCTGTCTTACTCAGGAAGTGTTTTAAATGAGATGTTTTTTTTAGTCCCCTACCGATGAAGTTACAATTAGAATAACAGTGAACGAAATTAAGGGTATTTACATTTGCTTGAAAAAATGGAAAATCAAAATACAATTTGTTGTTGTGTCTTCAATATGAAATACTGCATAGTGGGTTGTTTTCGCAGGGTGTAAATATTTGCTTTTTTTCCCGATTAGTACAAAATCCCCGAAATTAATTCAGCCAATTTAAAAGTGCACATGCAAAGGTATTGAAAAAACTTTTGAATCCGCCAAAATAATAATCCCCAAAATATTTTGTATATGTAACCTTATTCATCATGTTCAATGAAAATCGAGAAATTTTACATTCACGAAAATATCCCGCTATATGGTACTTTCTTTGTAAGCGCAACATTAACATTGTTCTTAACATTATGTTGGTATCAACTGCTTTGTAAATAGGAGGACTTTTTCCTGAGGGGTTTTGTTTTGTTTCCCACATTAAAATTAGTAGCAAAAATGACAACACTATATAAATAACCAATCATCTGAATAGTTTTCAATATAGGGATCCAGATGTATTAATAGAAAATGTAAACTTTTTACTTACATGTTTCAGCCTGACAGTGTTGTATTCCAAGTCAAGGCTACAGACAAAGGAGTTCCTCCGAGAAGTTCAACTAATGTTATCATAACAATAACAATTGCCAATGATGATGGTCAGAACCCACCTGATTGGAGTACAAACAATCCAATGTTTAATGTTAATGAAACAAGTCGACAGGATACGTTAGTCGGTAGTCTAACAGCCACGTCACAAATTGCAACAAGTTCAGGTGTCTCTTTTTCTGCTATTGCAAATGGTCAAGCTGGAAGTCAAGTACCGCCATTCTATATTCAGCAAGATCAGACAAATTTAAACCAAGTTAATATTTACATCCTGGATTCTTTGAACTTTGAAGATGTTAAATCGTACACCTTCCAACTTAGAGCAAGGGTAAGTTGTTTGATATTACAGCAGTGATAATGTGGATTCATGTATTTCTTGGGTACCAACTTTCGTGGATTGATGAAAACTTGTACTGTAAATTTAGAAATTATTGCCAGGTTTTTATTTTTGCGAAATTTGCAACAGAGATGCAATAATTTATACTCGCATTTTAAACTTTTATATGAATTAAGCAGAATTTTTCCCTAAATCGTAAAAATTAAAATCGCATGTAAGTCTAAAATGACAAAATCGTATGTAAGTCTAAAATGACAAAATCGCAATAATAAATGCACGCAATAATTTCTGAATTTACCTTATGTCTTTGGACAGTTAATTCTGCCATTTTGCCCAAGTCTGCCTACTATCCTAGGAAAAATTTGTAATTCGTTGAACTTTACATTTGTGCCTGTACCCATGAAATCCACAAAAATTTGTATCCAACAAATAAAGGTAACAGTAGTATACCGCTGTTCAAAACTCGTAAATCTAGGACAAAAAACAAAATCGGGGTAACAAACTAAAACTGAGGGAAACGCATTAAACATTAGAGGAGAACAACGACACAACATTAAAATGTAACACACACAGCAACGGACTAAGCATTAGACAAAATCCGATGAGAATAATCAATATAACATCAAAACCAAATACATGAATTTGGGATAGAAAAGTACTGTGACACGTCTTATAGTAATGTGAATTCACACTCAAAAATAGGAGAAAACAAACGACACAACGGAAACAAAAAAATAATGAATCCACAGATCAGATTTGTCATGTTTTCAATATTAAATCTCTTACTCCATAGAGCTAGATGGCTTGACAAGGATTATTATACATTAAATATGTTTATTAACTTTATGATAGCAGCAATATTCAAAACACATATTAAGTTAAGTAGAATTTTAGATCTATATAAAAGCATTAGCATTATTTCACCATTAGGATATTTGAAACTGTACATTTTAAATTACATACATGTAGAAATATGATGAGCAGGGGTTCATTTATGAGGGGAAGAAAGACATTTTTCTGGAATTCAGGATTAGGCTGTTTAAATTGTGGGAATGCATGTATAGCTAGTTTAATCATCTGGAATTAGGAAATTCAGATTTAATAATATTAGGATTTGGGAACAGACACATTAGTTTTACAATTGTTCGAAATGAAACTCCTTGTGACCCTCTACTAATTGGCTTGCTTGTGACCTCATACTCAATTTTTTTTATATATAATTGACAGGATAACATTGGAGAAGTATACAAAGATGTTTTCCCAGTTATTACAGTTTTAGATCAGAATGATGAAATACCTAATTTCCGTGGAGCTGATCCCCTATCCACGTATATTGAAGCTTCTGTACAAGAAAACCTTGCCCCAGGAGCTGCAGTAACAACTGTTGCGGCTATAGATGAAGATATTAACCCTTTGTTTAAACAGGTAACCCTCAATTACATATAACATATATTTTGTGTAAAGTGATTTGTTTTGTGAAGTTCAATATCTTAATTATACCCCCGCTTTATTATACCCCCGCTTAAAAAAAGGGGGGTATACTGTTTTACCTCTGTCTGCCAGTCCGTCCGTCCGTCCATCAGTCCGTCAGTCAGTCCGTCCCATGAAACTTTCGTCACATTTTTCTCAGGAACTACACATCCACCCTTTCTGTAATTTGGTATCAACATTTATATATGTCAGCCACACCGTGTGATGCGTTTTCAGATTCATCACTTGACAACTTCCTGTTTACCGAACACTTGTCTGATTTTACACATGATAGCCAAGTTGAAAATTTTCGTCACATTTTTCTCAGGAACTACAATACAAGGATTTCTGAAATTTGGTTTCAGGATTTATATAAGTCAGCTATACTGTGTGATGCGTTTTCAGATTCATCACTCGACAACTTCCTGTTTACCGAACACTTGTATGATTTTACACATGATAGCCAAGTTGAAAATTTTCGTCACATTTTTCTCAGGAACTACAATACAAGGATTTCTGAAATTTGGTTTCAGGATTTATATAAGTCAGCTATACCGTGTGATGCGTTTTCAGATTCATCACTCGACTACTTCCTGTTTACCGAACACTTGTATGATTTTACACATGATAACCAAGTTAAAAATTTTCGTCACATTTTTCTCAGGAACTACAATACAAGGATTTCTGAAATTTGGTTTCAGGATTTTTATAAGTCAGCTATACCGTGTGATGCGTTTTCAGATTCATCACTAGACAACTTCCTGTTTACCGAACACTTGCATATTTTTACACTATTAATATTATCCACTTGCGGCGGGGGTATCATCAGTGAGCAGTAGCTCGCAGTTTCACTTGTTTCTGTGGCAATTTTTTGTTGTTGTGTTTTTCATGTCCCTGATCATGATGCTGATTGTTGCTCTTTTTTGTTAAATTTAAGTTTGTTTTAACTATTCAAATCACTATAAAACTTTTATTATATTTGTAATGAATTTTTCGATCTGGGGAAACCTTTTATTAATTATTTAATAAACAATAATGTATATGGATATCTATATCCACATTACACTAAACCAGTGCTATTTATTGGAACTTGTATCAATTTATTGGAACTTGTATCAATTCATTGGAATTTGTATCAATTCATTGGAATTTGTATCAATTTTTTTTTTTGGAACTTGTATCATTTTATTGGAACTTGTATCAATTTATTGGAACTTGTATCAATTTATTGAAACTTGTATCAATTGAATTTGAAATTAAATTTGGGAAATTCAAAGTATCTTTCTAAAATATACAATTTACAATTTATGTGATGTACAATGTTTTAATAATTTGACAGCTGAAATATTCTCTATATGGAGCATATGCACAGAACTTCAGCATAGATCAGTCTACAGGTGCAATAACTACTAGATCAAGTTTTGACAGAGAAGCCTCTATCAACCATTACTATTTGTTAAATGTTCGTGTAGATGACGGCTACCCATCAGCCAGACCTAGTGCAAATGGACAGCCTAATACTGGTAATATATGACCATTATATTGTGTTATATTTCTTTACCTTATGGAAAGAATATTATTTTATGTGAAAAACATTTAAATGTATTGAAAGAGGTGTCAACTTTTGAAACTTCCAATTTGAATATTCCCTTCAAAGTCTATGAAAAAAATCATTACTATTTCACCAATTTTTAATGATATCTGTCATAATTACTGTAGTGAGAGTTCAAGATCATTGATGGATAGTATATTTACAAATTAGACATTCAAATGAAGTCAATTATATATGACTTTGTCTACTTAACCAACTTTTCAAGTTGCTTATTAAAAACTCAAATTTTGAAGAAGAAAAAAATGTTTTGATAAAACTCAAAGTTCTGAGTGAAAACATCTAATTATGATGAAATAATGGTCTAAAAGGGCTAGATATGGATGTATCTTTCTCTGAACTAAAATGGACACCTTATGAGGAGAATGGTATTCAGGAGAGATTTTCAAAATTTACTGGGCTCCTCTATATATAATTCGGTCTCGTACCATCTATGGAATTTTTTAGTAATTTGATTTTAGTTAACCTTTACTTATAGATAAATAACAATCAGTTAT